>JANRMT010062812.1:5223541-5262824 GCA_026402145.1 Polypterus bichir lapradei | reverse complement strand
GATCTGACGTCGTTTTCAAATAAAGACGTGCTACAAACTTTTTTTGTTTTGTTACACCCCCTCTTTATTTGAAAACTGTGTCAGATCTTGTGCGCGAACGAGACTGGGAAAACTGTGGATGTGGATGTGAGTGTTGTGCGTGACTGAGAATGACTGTGGATGTGAATTTTTTTTATTCAGTTTTATTCTTCAGTGCTCCTGCTCACGCTGAATTAGTATGCACCTTCTGATCCATGATGTCAAAGCCACACTGACAAAAAAAGAGAGACTTAGGTATATATGACATTTTGAATAATTCATTTTATGACCTGTATTGTCCATCCATCCATCCATCCATCCATCCTCTTCCGCTTATCCGAGGTCGGGTCGCGGGGGTAGCAGCTTAAGGAGAGAAGCCCAGACTTCCCTCTCCCCGGCCACTTCTTCCAGCTCTTCCGGGAGAATCCCAAGGCGTTCCCAGGCCAGCCGGGAGACATAGTCCCTCCAGCGTGTCCTGGGTCTTCCCCGGGGCCTCCTCCCGGTTGGACGTGCCCGGAACACCTCACCAGGGAGGCGTCCAGGAGGCATCCTGATCAGATGCCCGAGCCACCTCATCTGACTCCTCTCGATCCGGAGGAGCAGCGGCTCTACTCTGAGCCCCTCCCGGATGACTGAGCTCCTCACCCTATCTTTAAGGGAAAGCCCAGACACCCTGCGGAGGAAACTCATTTCAGCCGCTTGTATTCGCGATCTCGTTCTTTCGGTCACTACCCATAGCTCATGACCATAGGTGAGGGTAGGAACGTAGATCGACTGGTAAATTGAGAGCCTTGCCTTACGGCTCAGCTCTTTTTTCACCACGACAGACCGATGCAGAGCCCGCATCACTGCGGATGCCGCACCGATCCGCCTGTCGATCTCACGATCCATTCTTCCCTCACTCGTGAACAAGACCCCGAGATACTTAAACTCCTCCACTTGGGGCAGGATCTCGCCCCCAACCCTGAGAGGGCACTCCACCCTTTTCCGGCTGAGGACCATGGTCTCGGATTTGGAGGTGCTGATTCTCATCCCAGCCGCTTCACACTCAGCTGCGAACCGCTCCAGAGAGAGCTGAAGATCACGGCCTGATGAAGCAAACAGGACAACATCATCTTCAAAAAGCAGTGACCCAATCCTGAGTCCACCAAACCGGACCCCTTCAACACCCTGGCTGCGTCTAGAAATTCTGTCCATAAAAGTTATGAACAGAATCGGTGACAAAGGGCAGCCCTGGCGGAGTCCAACTCTCACTGGAAACGGGCTCGACTTACTGCCGGCAATGCGGACCAAGCTCTGACACCGGTTGTACAGGGACTGAACAGCTCTTATCAGGGGGTCCAGTACCCCATACTCCCGGAGCACCCCCCACAGGACTCCCCGAGGGACACGGTCGAACGCCTTTTCCAAGTCCACAAAGCACATGTAGACTGGTTGGGCAAACTCCCATGCACCCTCCAGGACCCTGCTAAGGGTGTAGAGCTGGTCCACTGTTCCGCGACCAGGACGAAAACCACACTGTTCCTCCTGAATCCGAGGTTCGACTATCCGACGGACCCTCCTCTCCAGAACCCCCGAATAGACTTTTCCAGGGAGGCTGAGGAGTGTGATCCCTCTATAGTTGGAACACACCCTCCGGTCCCCCTTTTTAAAGAGGGGGACCACCACCCCAGTCTGCCAATCCAGAGGCACTGTCCCCGATGTCCATGCGATGTTGCAGAGACGTGTCAACCAAGACAGTCCTACAACATCCAGAGCCTTAAGGAACTCCGGGCGTATCTCATCCACCCCCGGGGCCCTGCCACCAAGGAGTTTTTTGACCACCTCAGTGACTTCAGTCCCAGAGATGGGAGAGCCCACCTCAGAGTCCCCAGGCTCTGCTTCCTCATTGGAAGGCATGTTAGTCGGATTGAGGAGGTCTTCGAAGTACTCCCCCCACCGACCCACAACGTCCTGAGTCGAGGTCAGCAGCGCACCATCCCCACCATATACGGTGTTGACACTGTACTGCTTCCCCTTCCTGAGACGCCGGACGGTGGACCAGAATCTCCTCGAAGCCGTCCGAAAGTCGTTCTCCATGGCCTCTCCAAACTCCTCCCATGCTCGAGTTTTTGCCTCAGCAACAACCGAAGCCGCATTCCGCTTGGCCTGTCGGTACCTATCAGCTGCCTCCAGAGACCCACAGGACAAAAAGGTCCTATAGGACTCCTTCTTCAGCTTGACGGCATCCCTCACCGCCGGTGTCCACCAACGGGTTTGGGGATTGCCGCCGCGACAGGCACCGACCACCTTACGGCCACAGCTCCGGTCAGCCGCCTCAACAATAGAGGCACGGAACATGGCCCATTCGGACTCAATGTCCCCCACCTCCCTCGGGACGTGGTCGAAGTTCTGCCGAAGGTGGGAGTTGAAGCTACTTCTGACAGGGGACTCTGCCAGCCGTTCCCAGCAGACCCTCACAACACGTTTGGGCCTACCAGGTCTGACCGGCATCTTCCCCCACCATCGAAGCCAACTCACCACCAGGTGGTGATCAGTTGACAGCTCCGCCCCTCTCTTCACCCGAGTGTCCAAGACATATGGCCGCAAGTCCGACGACACAACCACAAAGTCGATCATCGAACTGAGGCCTAGGGTGTCCTGGTGCCAAGTGCACATATGAACACCCTTATGCTTGAACATGGTGTTCGTTATGGACAATCCGTGGCGAGCACAGAAGTCCAATAACAGAACACCGCTCGGGTTCAGATCGGGGGGGCCATTCCTCCCAATCACGCCCTTCCAGGTCTCACTGTCATTGCCCACGTGGGCATTGAAGTCTCCCAGCAAAACGAGGGAATCCCCAGAAGGTATGCCCTCTAGCACCACCTCTAGAGACTCCAAAAAGGGTGGATACTCCAAACTGCTGTTCGGCGCATACGCACAAACAACAGTCAGGACCCTTCCCCCCACCCGAAGGCGGAGGGAGGCCACCCTCTCGTCCACCGGGGTAAACCCCAACGCACAGGCTCCAAGTCGGGGGGCAGTAAGTATGCCCACACCTGCTCGGCGCCTCTCACCGGAGGCAACTCCAGAGTGGTAGAGAGTCCAGCCCCTCTCAAGGAGATTGGTTCCAGAGTCCAAGCTGTGCGTCGAGGTGAGTCCGACTATATCTAGCCGGAACCTCTCAACCTCGCGCACTAGCTCAGGCTCCTTCCCCTTCAGAGAGGTGACATTCCACGTCCCAAGAGCCAGTTTCTGTAGCCGAGGATCAGAACGCCAAGGTCCCCGCCGCCGGCCACTACCCAACTCACATTGCACCTGACCTCCTTGGCTCCTCCCATAGGTGGTGAGCCCATGGGAAGGAGGACCCACGTTACCTCTTCGGGCTGTGCCCGGCCGAGCCCCATGGGTGTAGGCCCGGCCACCAGGCGCTCGCCATCGAGCCCCACCCCCAGGCCTGGCTCCAGAGGGGGGCCCCGGTGACCTGTATTGTACATTTCGGAAAACGTTGTTGCACTAATGCAACATTATATTAATTTGCATACCTTCATGCGGTTGTAATGAGTGACTGCGTTTGTTTTTTTGTTGTGATCTTGTTGCTGCATGTTGGTATTTCTTTTGAACTCCAGGAGATGCAGAGGACCGAATAGTATAGAGAGGTCAGTTCTGCGCTATATACAATCATCAGATTCAAAAGTCAACAGTTCCCACACACACCCAAGGACCGTCTTTACGATATGTGTATAAGGTGTGAAGCCTGAAGTCCAAATATCAAATAAACACTTTCACAAAAAGTACAAGTATAACAAAACAAGTGCGCTTTTATTGCAATGCTAAGAACTGCTGACTCCCAAGCAAGAGTTTCTGGGTTTGATGCTGACAGCTTCTCAAGTTTACCGTTTTGAGTAGAGAGCTGCTATTATTGTTAATACTAGCAAAATACCCGCGCTTTGCAGTGGAGAAGTAGTGTGTTAAAGAAGTTAAAAAAGGAAACATTTTAAAAATAACATAACATGATTGTCAATGTAACTGTTTTGTGACTGTTATGAGTGTTGCTGTCATCAAGGATTTGATTATCATTATTTCTTTCAATCAGGTTCGTATTTGGAGGATGTGTTGTGTTCAAGTTATATTCCGTGATTGTCAACCGTTGTAAAGATGACAGATTTCATTCATCGAAGTGTTCTCTACCCAAATCTGTGCTCGTGAATCTAAGATGTTTAGCAGGCATTCCCAGTATTAAGTTGTGGATTTGCCTGCGAATATTTAGCGGCAGCGTGTCTATGAACTTAATTTAAACTTAAGCTTTACACCTTGCTTTCCTATTGATATGACTACAAAGGCTTGTTCAGCTTCAGAGGGTTGTTCTTTTCTTACTGCATCAATAAACAGCTTGTCTTCCTCTTTATCTGAGACATCACACACTGCATGCACGGGTTTACCTTTCCCAGTCCTGCAAACTTTAGCTAAGTGGTTCAATTTACCACATTTTTTACACTGTCTTCCTTTAGCTGGACATTGACTTTTTCCACTGTGTGCTTTGTTTCCGCAGTAGCTGCACTTATGAATATGCTTGTATGCGTCACACGCTTCATATTCTTTTGCTGCCTTCTCAATTGTGTAATGTGTTTTTTGCTCAGCGCTCTTTGGAGCTCTTGCTTTTTGTGTGCGTATTGCGTTCACAGTCAGTTCATGTGAGCTGCTCTGAGTACATGCATCGAAGGTTCTCAGCTGTGGTTGTGCTATCTCGTGCGATCTTGCGATGTCCACGGCTTTATTTAATGTTAGCTAAGACTCGGCACTTAAGTTTCTCTCGCACTTTTGCTGAGTTTGTGCCAAACACTATTCTATCCCTGATCATCTCATCGTCATTTGCACTGTCTTCCTTTAGCTGGACATTGACTTTTTCCGCCGTGTGCTTTGTTTCCGCAGTAGCTGCACTTATGAATATGCTTGTATGCGTCAGTCGCATCATATTCTTTTGCTGCCTTCTCAATTGTGTAATGCGTTTTTTTGTTCAGTGCTCTTTGGAACTTTTGCTTGTTGTCTGCGTACTGCGTTCACAGTCAGTTCACGTGAGCCGCTCGGAGTACATGCATCGAAGGTTTGCTATCTCGTGCAATCTTGCGATGTCCATGGCTTTATTTAATGTTAGCTCAGACCCAGCACTGAAATCACTTCATATTCTTTTGCTGCCTTCTCAATTGTGTAATGTGTTTTTTGCTCAGTGCTCTTTGGAGCTCTTGCTTTTTGTGTGCGTATTGCGTTCACAGTCAGTTCATGTGAGCTGCTCTGAGTACATGCATCGAAGGTTCTCAGCTGTGGTTGTGCTATCTCGTGCGATCTTGCGATGTCCATGGATTTATTTAATGTTAGCTCAGACCTGACACTTAAAAGTTTCTCTTGCACTTTTGCTGAGTTTGTGCCAAACACTATTCTATCCCTGACCATCTCATCTTCGTTTGCACAGTCCTTCACCAGCAATTTTAACTCTGTTACAAAGTGATCAAAAGTCTCGTTTATACCTTGCATCTTCTCACTAAACTTGTATCTCACGAAAATCGTATTCTTCTTAGGCATGACAAACACCTCGTAGCGGCAGAGTGTCTATTGGATTGCTGGAGATGGACGGCCTTATATGGGCAGGCACTCAATTACGTGGGAGGTGTGGGTAAGGGGGACGCAATATAGGCAGGCAGCCAACTATGTGGGAGGCGTGGTGATGGGTGACGCAACTCCGCCTCACACGGCGACTGAGCTGCAGGCTATGGCCGTATATATATACGTAAGTAGGCTCCAGTTATGACCGTTACGTGTAGAATTTTGAAATGAAACCTGCTTAACTTTTGTAAGTAAGCTGTAAGGAATGAGCTTGCCAAATTTCAGCCTTCTACCTAAATGGGAAGTTGGAGAATTAGTGATGAGTGAGTCAGTCAGTCAGTCAGTCAGTGAGGGCTTTGCCTTTTATTAGTATAGACTAGCAAAATACCCGCGCTTCGCAGCGGAGAAGTAGTGTGTTAAAGAAGTAATGAAAAAGAAAATGAAACATTTTGAAAATAACGTAACATGATTGTCAATGTAATTGTTTTGTCACTGTTGTGAGTGATGAGTGTTGCTGTCACATATATATATATAAAAAATGCACAAAGATAAACACTAAAGAGCACAACTCTTTACACAGCGAAGCACGTTGATGCTGAATGAGCGAGATGAGACTTCCTGGTTAACACTGCATAGCTCCTGCGTGCTCTGATTGGTTAGCTTCTCAGTCAGGAGAACTTAACTGCGTGCTCTGATTGGTTAGCTTCTCAGCCATCCGCCAATAGCGTCCCTTGTATGAAATCAACTAGGCAAACCAACTGAGGAAGCATATACAGGAAGTAAAAAGACACATTGTCCGCAGAACCCGCGAAGCTACGAAAAATCCGCGTTATATATTTAGTTATGCTTTCATATAAAAGTCGAAGCGCGCTATAGCGAGGGATTACTGTATTCTCTTAGTCGCGTTTAATGTTCACCCTGATCTGACACTGCTATTTTCAAATAAAGACACGCTATAACAGTGGTGTACTCAGATTGGAGAAAGAGAACAGAAGCCCTCCCTGCAAGAAACGTCCACTCACATATAAGAACAACGCAGCTGCACCAGACGTAAAGGCGAGAGATGGCACAGTTTGGATACAGGACCAAGTCCGGCGTCATCCTGCCAATCACCTGTAATTGAAAGAAACAGCACACCTCTGATTGAGTGCGTCTTTATTTGAAAACAGCCATGTCAGATCAGGGCGAGTATGAACGCGACTGAGAGAATAAAACTGAATAAAAAAAAAATGCTAACCTTTACAAGTACCATACATTTACAGCATCTGTTACAGACTCAAATCAAATGAATGCTTTTATTGTATAATAGTAACAATAAGAACAGCTCCACTACTCGAAACATTTATTTTGGGAAACGTTAAGATTTAAACCCAGAACCTTCTGAATTGGAGTCAGCAGCTGTAACCACTGTACTGCCCAAGGAGTCAGGACAACAAGCAACACTAACCTGATTTCTTTTTCTTTGGTTATAGTCTTGGGGGAAAAAAAGCGTATTTGTTCTGTTAAACTTGTATCTTTTGTGAAAGTGCTTTTTTGATATTTGGACTTCAGTCTTCACACATTATACACTTCATGTCTACATTTTGTCGTTAGTATTAAAACATGTAAAAAGTTTGTCTTGTAGGTATGTGTTCAACATTTTTTTCATCCTACACTTACACAGATCTTTGTGGACACGGAACACGGGGGGCGGCGCGGCCCGGGGGATGGTATAGCAGGCTGCTTGCTGTTTGGGATTAACGACACATTTACAAGACAAAAGACGCTGAATGGAGATGTGCGAGTGGATTTAAGGTGGGCCGGATTTATGAGTTTTCTCGTAAGCATTGGTAATTGTAGTGTTAAAGAGCTGATTGTGTGGCAATTGGTTACTTGTCGGGTGGCGCAGTGGTAGCGCTGCTGCCTCGCAGTTAGGAGACCCGGGTTCGCTTCCCGGGTCCTCCCTGCGTGGGGTTTGCATGTTCTCCCTGTGTCTGCGTGGGTTTCCTCCGGGTGCTCCGGTTCCTCCCAAAGACATGCAGGGTTAGGTGGATTGGCGATTCTAAATTTGCCCTAGTGTGTGCTTGGTATGTGGGTGTGTTTGTCCTGCGGTGGGTTGGCACCCTGCCTGGGATTGGTTCCTGCCTTGTGCCCTATGTTGGCTGGGATTGGCTCCAGCAGACCCCCGTGACCCTGTGTTCGGATTCAGCGGATTGGAAAATGGATGGTTACTTGTTGAAAGAAAAGGAAGGACAGGAATTGGGGGTTATTATCATACTGCTGCAATAAATTATTTCATCGAGGGTCGCATACATTGCAGCAAGCATCTTACAGGAGACAGGAACAATCTCTGGAAGAGACGCCAGCTCGTCGCTACCACTGAACCAACATGCCACAATGTTTTATACATGCTTTAATTTCTATCATCATGAAAATGATAAGTATAAATCGTAGTATTTAAATTGTTCAGAGAGCTGTAACATCATGAATGTAATGTATTCTGTGTCCTGTCGGCATAAGAGAAAGCCTATTTAAGAAGCACATAGTAATTCACATACAAAAGAGTACATAGAAGAACACATAGAATACGAAGCATTTAACATGACACTTTAGTTACGATGGGATTTGAGAAACTGTTAAATTAAATGATTTTAAGGTGAAGTTTATGATCTACTTTAATGACAAAATAAACTACATGATTAAAGTGGAAATTTCAATCTTTTTTTCACAGTGTCCCAGTTTTTTTTTCTTTTCTCTGTACCCTAATACTCTTTCATATGACACTCAGACGGTGGGCTAAGACTTGCCTTTTCATGGCGATTTTGATATGTGACAACTTATTATTTATTTCAGACACCGTATGACTTTCTGAACTTGAACTTTAAATTTTCTCCACCACTATGTCACTTGATCAGCCTCCTTTTTTGTTTATATCACTGTTTAAATCAACAAGTAGTATGTTTTTCGTTGCCTCTACTTGGTATTCACTGAAATTCTTCTTTCTCCCTGTGGTTTTGCCATTGTCTTTTCACAGAACGCAAAACATAAGGGGCTATTTATATTGCTTTGCATATTCAAAGAGGTGTTATTCTGGGTGGAGTCAGGGTGGGACCACAGGTGTGTGCACGAGCATTACTTTTCATGCTGACAGGGATTTATGGAGCGGAAAAACATGGAAGCTGGCGTATGCACAGATTTATGCATCTGGATTTTTTTGTACGTATGCACATTTCCACTTTTGTCCGTACACCATGTTTTACTGTGAATGCTATGCATGGCGTTATGCATGAGGCCCCAGGACTTTATGGGACTTCAACCCAGAACTTTGGATCTGAGAGATAACATCCCTATATGTAACATTAAGGTCATTATTGCCTCTTTGACCTACTAATTGCAAATGTTTCTCCGTCTTTTCCACCTTACTTTAACTGATCATTACACTTAAAGATGTACTGCTACTGAAAAGGGATTTGATTAAAATTCTAATTCTTGGGTTGATTACAAACTGTAACATTTCTTTAAGGCTATTAATATATATTAGATGTTAACCAAGACCCCTGCATTAATTTAAAATGTGTTTATTTAAAATTTTGCTATAAAATTGTTAAGAATTTTGGTAATAGTTTTGAACTCTATAATTATATCATAGTTAATAATTGCTGAAAGTTTTTGTATTAACTATCTAATAAATCATTATTACAATAATATGCAATAAAATAATAATCAGAAACTAATACATAACTATGATTAGTTATTTAAATGTTTTTACAGTAGGACTGACGTCACTTCTTCAATTCAAGTAATTGGCATTGAAAAAATCTACAAGAATTAGAATGGGAAATTAATTTGAATTTGAAGTTTAATTAAAGTTGATTAAATTCTGTTCTATGTTTTTTATTTTTGTTTTTTTCTCACCAGATACCTTAGATTATTTGCAGTGATATACATATTTTCAATACTTAATATTATGAAATATTAAGGTTTCATTTCATGTCCTATTTGATGTGTCAGTAATAGTTGATATAAAGTAACTTAAAAACAAATGAGAATTTAAAGTTGACAGTTTTGATAAGAGGAACGAGCAAGTTCAGTAGAAATGTTGATCTGCTCAGGTCCCCAAAACATTTGAACGGTGCTCTTGGTAAAGAGAAAATCAACAATTTCAGAAAAGTCTGCTATTGCACAATGAGAGTAGTAATAAGCCTTTGAATTAAAGAACGGGTTTAATTAACAACAAGAATCAGAGCCTAATTAAGCAACTGGTTGGAGTGAATTTGGTTGGAGTTTGAGGCCCAGGCTTAGTTGGTCTTCTGTTGGCTCCTTCACTTCACATTTCATTTCTGTTTGGGTGCTATTTAAGAAAAGAAATGAAGCAATTCAGAGGAACAATGAAGAAATTGAAGGGAACAAATCTTAAAAAACAAGTCCATTAAAATGAAAGGAAAAGGAGTGCATTAGTAGCAAAAACAGGTCACTAATTAATAAAAGGGTTTGAATGGAAAGCTGCAGGCACTGCGGCCCTCCAGGAGTGGAGTTTGAGACCACCGACTTAAACATATCTCTAAGTCATTTCAAGATAACTTTAAATATTTACAGATATCTTTAAGTCATTTAGAGATCTTTTAAACATTTGAGGACATCTGAAAATGACTTAATGATTTCTTTGAATGCATATCTAATTAAGATATATTTAATGCACTTCAAGATATAGTTAAATGTTTTATAGATATACAGATGAAAGGTGGAACAGAGTCTACAGATGAGAAGATCCCACAGTGTCTCCCAGATACTGTTGCTCTATCCAGGGGTGATATTTGGGCAATAACACAATTTGCAGCATCGATCATGTGAATCAGGCACTGTATTCTGCCCTCTCGTGTAGAAGCAAAAGTAAAGAATATTATAAGAAAGAAGAGCAAAGAAACATGCTTCTAATGTCCAAATTGCAATGCTGGCCTATCTGTCTCAAAACATATCACACGAAGGACGTGCACTAACTCTGTATCAGTTCAGCAGTAGTCACCAGACATGCCTTTTCCTGATGTATTTATGTTGACATTTTTATATTTACATGTTTCTGTGTACACAGACTGTAATAATATTTTTTTCTTGTTAAAAAAAAAAATGTTTTTGGCTCTTTTTTTCCAGTGGTAAACATAATGCTAAGGAGGTTAAGTGAGATTCAAAATTTTTCTTGACAATCCACAATTTATTTTGAGGCATGCAAAATCTTAATTAATGCTAAGCCTTTTATTAAAAAGCTCTTTTACTATGATATACAGTAACTCACATTAATGTACTTCATTGAAAAGAGACAAATAACCACTTTATTGGTGCTTTGAAGGTCTTACTAAGACAAGACAAAGCCTTTGTTAAAACTTTGTTGAGTAACACTAAGTGCCTTTTAAAGTGTTACCCAGAGAGACTAGCCCCTCATGCTCTAGCTTCACGGGTGGGATGCCTGGTGGAGTGAAGGGTAGAGGGTATCCTGGGTCGGTGACAGATGGCGATGAATGCTATTAATAGCTCTCATGTTGTTACATGACATTGTGACCGAACAGGGAGTGGTTGTACGAGAAGGGCCAGGCTGCCTCCCCGAGGCTAAACAAAACAAAACAAAGTAGAGCGTGACATCAAGAGGATGCTGGGCCTTTTGGAGATTCTGTCACTTTTATTTTTAACCAGTAATGATTAACATACAATAAAATGACACCTTCAAACTGTAAAATTAATTTCAGTGTACAAAATAGAAGTATCTCTTACTTGCTCCTCTGTTCTTTCCGCTTCTGAGTTATGTACTTCTTCTTAACTGTTTGTAGTTCTTTGTCAAGCTTCTCAATCTCACGTTTGTAATCATCTGTTTGAGATGCATGCATGTTCAGCTCTGCCACCAAAGCCTACAAAATGGACAAATCATTTACTTTAGTTATCTTTATTCTTCTGTTTTTAGTTTGTATATCCATTTCTATATACATCCATATATACCAGTTTCAAGTAAATAAGTGATTCAGAGAAAAATATAAATGTATACTTCTCTGATAGAAGCAATTCTGATGATAAATGATACTATAAAAATGTAAACGTTACAAGTTTCATTACAAATATTTTTAAATTCAAGAATTATTTATTCGTTTTCCACAATTCATTATACAAACAATGGGAAGGCCATAGAAAATATGAACAACAATGAGACAAAATGGTCTATCATTCTCAAGCCTTTTTATTCTAAATTAGTGTTTCAGGGGGGCTGGAGCCTACCACAGCAGCACTGTGCAAGGCATGGGCCAACCCTGTGCTGGTCGTCAGTTCATTTCAGGGCCCACTAAAACTCACCCACACTCACAAATACACACGGCCAACTTAGAATCACCAATGAGCCCACCACACACGTCAAAAAGAGCACAAGGCCATAATGATTGTTCATTGCCGGATAGACAATCAGATTGTCCATTTCATCCAACTGTCCACCCCTTTTTTAAAATCACAAAAAGGGGCCTGAGGGCAACAAAACCTATTTGGACTGCAAGGGTGCAAGGCAGGTAAAAGTGACCAACTAATAAATACATTATAAGAATATCTGAGGAAACCAAACCACCCAAAGAGAACCCTAATAGACCCCTGGGAGAGCAGGAAACCTCAAAACATTTTACCAACCAATATAAGAAAGTACTCTTTTCATAAGTTTACTGTTTACTTTGAATGGCAGATTTATTGGTTCTTCAATGTAAAATAATAAAACTTCAAGCCAGTTGCTCCAAGTGAGGGCCACAGAGAATAATAACTTTCAACGCATATTATATAAAGAATGTGTCACTCGCGTGCACATAGGGGACCACTTAAAGGCTCTGGAGATGGTAATATCCCTAAGCTCCAGCATTAATGGCATTAATGTCTTTTCTTTTCCCACCACAAGATTGACAATTACAGTATACCACTACTGACGTCACTTCCAGAGTCTGCCCACCTGGATCCACCTCTTCCTGCCAGAAGTCCTCAAAAGCGGAACATGCTCCATCTTAAGTCAGTTCACAACTGAAGAAGACATTCTCATGGTTGTATTAGTCAGTCATTTTCTAAAATAGTCCTGAGCAGGGTCGCAGGGGTCTGTTGGAGCCTCTCCCAGCTAGCATAGAGCGCAAAGCAGGAACAAACCCAGGACAGAGCCAACACACACAAACACCCCAATCTGGATCACTAGTTCTTTGGACTGTGGGATGAACCTGGAGCACCAACAGGAAACCCACACAGACACGGGAAAAACATGCAGACTTCGCACAGGATGGACCTGGGATGCGAACCCTGGTCTCTTTACTATGAGGCAGCAGCGCTAGCAATGCGCCACCGTGCCAACCACAATTGTATTGACACATTTTGTTTTTGACACAGTTATATGGGGTTTGCCCAAATTACGCAATAACATTATGATACATCCTTTTTTCAACAGTAATTCAGCCGGTGGAATACCAGACAGTGTTAATGGTTGTAAATATTCTTCATGATATCGTAAGTTGATGTTTTCATCTTCTGCACCATCACCACCAACTGTTTCAGCATAGTCTATTGATACGTATTTAACCAATTTGCTGGGTATCTGATTGACAATTTTCACGTTAATTCTTTTGACTTCAGCGTTTCTTTGTGCTAGGATTGCCCATGTACTCATTTCTTCTGTTGATAACCGTTCGGGACGAAATTCTTCAATAAGATTTGGACATAATAAGTCTTTTTATTGGGAACTTAAAGTGAGGAAAACGTAAAAATTTATAAGAGCTGAGAGCGCAGGAACTGTGTCTGAGAAAAACATTCATACGAATGAGAAGTGAGAGGACTGTGGGCTTGGGCCGTTAAGCAGAAGTGGTTGAAAGGGGACCCCCTCTACCAACTTGAAAAAATCTCTTGGTGATAGTCTCGTCTTTCTTTTATAATAGAGAGATTATTATTTCAGGCATGGTGCAGCTGGTAGAGCTCACCATATTCACAGTAGCAGTAACATGTTACCATTCAACATATCTGTGCCTAATGGTGACACCCGCGCTTAGGACACCAAATAAAAGTTCTTTGCGTGCCTCTACTTCAAAGACAAGAACTTCTGTCTGTCACTCTTCTAAGTTTCACTTTTTACCTCTCTTTTCTTGTCACCATTGTCTCACCTTACAAGTAAAGCTGTTTATTACATACAGTATGTATAAGGTTGATTAGTATGGTCCATGTATAGTTTATTTCAGGGTGACAACCAGGCCGGGCTCAAGGTGTGTTCATGTATATACATTTACAAGATGATTGTTTTTTATAAAAAGGTAAATTGTGTACAAATATAATATGCAAGGTTTCATAAATCTGATTTTTTATGGGGGGGATACGTATTTTCCTGTTGCTTGGTGTACTCAGATTTTCAACCTCGAATCCACACATGCTCCCGACTACACTACTTAATAACTTATTCCATGTGTCTGTGATTCTCTGTGTGAATAAAAATTTTCTAATGTTTGTCTGAAATTTATCCTGGCCAATGTGTCCCTGTGTTCTTGATGAACTCATTTTAAAATAACAGTCTCAATCCACTCTACCAATTTCTTTCATTATTTTAAACATGTCAGTCATGTCATCTCTCCATTTGCTTTAACTGAAAAGGCTCAGCTCTTTTAATCTTTCCTCATTGGTCGCCATCTCAGTTCTGGAATCGGGCACAATGGCTCTCCTCTGGACTTTTACTAGTGCTGCTATGTGAAGCAACCATGCTGCTACAATCTGTACTGTAGATTCGGTGTTCAATAATAAAGAGGTTAAATATGCATAAGTTATTGATTTATTTGCCACCTAGATCATTTATTACACCAAATATTGCCCGATGATAATTTAAGTTATAATGAAAAGAAGAAAGCTGTGCAATTTGTGAATAGTAACAACATAATTAGGCTTATTTCTATATTTATCATTGACTTTCTTGTGTATTATTACCACTTAATAATAAAACTTGGCAACCTTTAGTGTAATTGGCCAATGTCATGATAATGCATTACCATTAAGTGTTGTCCTTCTTTGCCCAAGCAACTGGATTTCTCTGATAGTACATGGAAGATTGAAATACATGAAGAAAGGTGAAACTGACCTTCAGCTTTCTGGTCTTTTCCCTTAGTGTATGCTGATAACTTTTTATCTGCTCTGCAACATCAAGGCCTGGATGGCGGGCCAGTACTTGCTTCAATTCCATATACAATTTGTCTTTTTCCTGGGAAAAAAAGAGCACAAGAAAGAGCAGAAATGATGATGTGATAGCCACTGGTGAATATTTAGGTCATCTTCAATCCATGAATCCATCCATAGCAGACTTCTCTTTCTGTTATGGGGTTGTGGTAAGCCATAGCTTTTCCAGAGAGCATCATGAGGCAGGAAGCAGTCATAGATAATAATAATAATCCATCACAATGCACTTTCACTTACACCAAGCCAATTTCGAGCTCCCAGTTTAATTTACATACATGTGTCTGTGATATTGAAGAAAGCTGGGATACCTGAACAGTATCACACTGAGAGAGACATAGAGAAAGTGTGAATGTAGTGACAAAGTAGGGAACTGATTCCACAAATGATATGCTACTACGATACCCACCTCTGTATCTGTTCTACTTTTGTAAATGTATATATGCCATTCATGTTCTGCTATTCAGTATATCATCTCAGAGCACATGAAGTTCAAATCCCTTTTTTGTAGTGAGCCTTGATTTTCCACTCAACACCCAAGGGTCCATTTTTAAACCCCTACTTGAAGGCAATCCGGCAGGGGGTTCTTCAATGCAGATCCCATCCTTGTTATCACCTCCATACTGGCACGTTTGTCGATATTCTACACATCACTTGACTAATAGCTCTCCCAAACATTCTTAAAAACCTCCCAATGCAAATCTCTGTCAATAGGTTAGAACAAATGGGCCACACAGAAACCCCCTCATGCCACTCAGGTACCCAGTTGGAGCAGCTTTATTGCAATAACCACACAGCCATGTGCCCCGATTACTTTAAAGTTTCTTTTTCTTTCATTTACAACCTGACCTTGGTCTTTCCTGATTTGAACTTCAAGATATTTTCTTCCTTCCCTGTTTTCAGTTTTTGTAATTATCAACTAAGGTATCTGTAATTTTACATTTCCAAGTTAATTGTCTTTATCCTTCCATTTTTAATGCATACTTCCACATCTGCTTTTTTCCATTATAGTGTCAGGGGAATGCAATGTCAAACATGCTTCTGGACCCTTAGCATGATGTGGGACACTGGGCTGCTAGACGTTCGTAATCCTAATGAAGACCAACAGTGAGTGAGAGATGCACACAGACACTTAAAAAGGTGCAAATAGTACTGTCCTTTATTACAAAACTATGCAAAGTGCAAAAACAATCATCAATCAAAGTAGGCGTCATGCATTAAAATGACTTCATCCGTAAATGACACATTGAAAATAATCAGTAGAAAATAAAGGACAATACACACCTATGCACAGCTTTTTTTTCCATAAGCAAATAAATAAGTTGAAGAAGTCCTTTGTAAATGAAAAAAAAAATCAATAACTCACAAATCAATTATTTACAAATCAAAGTGAAACCCTAAGCACCACTTATCCAGCTCACCACCTCTCGTTCCCTGATTGTCTCCACACTGTAAGTAACTCGGAGGGTCTCTCTAACGCAACTTCTCTCAAACCTCACTATGACCTAAATGATTTGTAGCTGAGATCAGCCCATAGACGTGCAGACATGTTATTTCACCACAGATATTTGCCTGTCAAATCCCAGCGGATGCTACAAGGGCTCATGTAGTGACGCGACACACTCTGTGCACTGCTGAACCAATGGATGACAGTCCCATGTCTGACCCCCTGCCTCTGGTGTACGTATGCCTCTACCAGACACATGCTTCAAGACGGACCACTGCCCAAGCTTCTGTGTGCCTTTTATGGACACATGACACTGCAATGAATGCCTGTCCTTTGTACCAACCCCCATACTGCCCAAAAACAGATAAAGTACACCCCTTTAACTATTAAAAATGAGAAAATGCTATAAAGTGTTAAATACTGAGAAACAGTATGTATAACGTTTTATTTTGTGATGTGGCTTGTCACAGGAATTAATATTTTACTTGTTTTGTATTGATAACAATGTTTAAACACTGGTGAAACATTTTCATATATTAACTGTATAATTTTAACTTTTGGAAAAAAAAGATGGCTCCATCTGTTTTTTAAGCCCATATAGTGAAGCAGGAACCAGCCCTGAATGAGGCACATGTCTGTCCCAAGACCATCATCTGAACATCTCTAGGCAATAGAGCAGCAAACTGTGGCCTGGTTAGTGGTAGCTGCATGTTCTCCCTGTGTTCACTTGGGTTTTCATGTAATAACCTAATGTTTCCTTCCACATTCCCGTTAAGGTCAGGTTAATTTATTCATTCATTTTCTCTCGCCCTTTCCTGGTGAGAATGCAATGGCAACACACACAGCTTGCTTCTGTGTCTTTAATTTTTTTCAGTTCCTCCAGTGGGTCTCCATGGGAGGAACCTGACAGAACCCTAACTACATGTCCAGATCATCTCAACTGGTTCCTCTCAATCCACAAAAAACAATAGTTCTACTCTGAGGTTCTCCCATATTGCCAAGCATCCTATCTCAGAGACTGAACTCAGTAACCTTACACAGGAATCTCATTTTGACCACTTGTTCTCAAAGTCTCTTTTCTTCACCTCTCAATGCTCACGACCATAGGGGAAGATGAGGAGGTAGGCCAAGCAGTAAATTGAAAGCTGCATTCAAGGACTGACATCACCACCATAGTCTAGTACAACATCCTCAAAAGCACTGCTACTGCACTGACTTATTTGTCAATGTCATGGGCAACTCTAATCTTGCTCCTAAATAATTATCATTTTTTTCCATAGCTCCAAAATCTGCACTAACCCCTAATTTCTCTGCTGCTCTTTTACTGATTTTCTGTGGTGGAGAACCATGCAGTCCCTACATTGATGGATTGAAAGCCGGAGGGCCACAAGGCCATCATCATCTAATTCTTCCACGTGAAGCCTGAAAACCATGAGGACTGATTGATATCATTTATGTTAGACAGAATGCCTACTGTGGGCTGGGCGGTCTCGTGGCCTCGGACCCCCTGCAGTTTTTGTTTTTTTTTTCTCCAGCCCTCTGGATTTTTTTTTTGTTTTTTCTGTCCTCCCTGCCGATCAGACCTTACTTTATTCTTTGTTACTTAGTATTTCCTAATCCTATTTTTGTATTTATTCTTGTTTCTCTTTCTTTATCCTGTAATGCACTTTGAGCTACATCGTTTGTATGAAAACGTGCTATATAAATAAATGTTGTTGTTGTTGTTGTTGAATAAGACCATGAGGTACCTGAACTCCTCCATCTCCTTACCTGTAGTCAACATGCAACTCTTCTACTAGAAAACACAAAGACTTCTGGGTTGGCCAGGCTAATTGAAATCTCAGTTGCATTACAATCAGCAGTAAACTGTCATCTGCAAACAGCAGAAACGCAACCGTTAAGCTTTCTCTCCAAGTCGTGAATTCACTTTAACCTCTTGTTCATAATAATCACAAACAGGAGGGGAGACAGAGTCCTAAATGCAAAAATTAAATGGTTAGGCTCAGCCTGAAAAAATGAAGAGCAAAGCCTGAGGTTCAGATGATGGGTAAGAGTGGAACAGATCCAAGACGACTAGACCTTGTTTTACATTAAGCGGTGAGTATAAATTGCTCCTACGTGAGGGAGCACTGCCCCATTTAGGTAAGAGTCCTGCCTGGGATTAATTCCATCTTCACGTGACCATGAAAAATAGATGGTGGGAGAGTCTTAGGCAATGTGGCATAGTCATTAAGGCACTGGACTTCAAACCCTGCGGTTGACGGTTTAAATCCTGCTACACTGTGTGACCATGAACAAGTCACCAGACCTGCTTGTGCTCCAATTGGAAAGCCAGAAAAATCAATGTAACCAATTGTATCATAAATGTTGTAAGTCACCTTGGATAAAGGTGTCAGCCAAATAGATAAATGTAATGTTATGTAAAGCAATAAAAATATTTTGACAAAACCCACAAAGATACTGTGAGAATGTGGCAACATAATTAAGACAGACAACTGAACTCTGGTCCATTAAGCTCTGAAGCGTTAGAACCCACCAATGCAGCACTTTGTAATAAACTTATTACAGTACATGAAAAATCTATATTCAGTAACAGTAACAATATCTATCTGTATCTGTTTATTAGAAATAATGATTTAGTGATTAGAAAAACATTTGGCAAAAAAACAGAAACATTAAAAAAAACTGCAATGAGGTGCTGGAGCTGCCATCCTCGGAGAGTTCACCACAAACGCACTGAGATGCAAAGTGCTCAAATTATGAAATGCTAAGTGAACCTGATGCACAGCAAAAGGTACAAATGAAAATGAATACACGACTCTTTGTACTTAGTGTTTTATTTATTTTTTTTACTAGCTTTCTTTCACCTTCATCTAATTCATTGCTCTTTTTCTCAAGAGTTTGAATAGAGGTCCCCAGAGTGGTCTTACCTTCAGTCATCTTGTAATTTCTAAAATAAATTTCCTGCTCTTCCGACTTCTGAACTAGTTATCACCTGGTACAGACTCATAGACTCATTGTTTGAGGTATAATATGATTGCCTACAGGTTCAATAAAAGATAAGCCCTTCCGCAGGGAATACTTTCTGCTTTAAACCTGTTCAGAGGCTCAATAATCTGTTTATTTTCTATCTCCAAGCGCCAGTGCAGTGAAATTGAAAACTAATCATAAACAACGATTTTCAGTGATAGCCGTATGATGGAAAATCTCTAATATTTGGTGTCATTGATTGAAAAAAAGAAAAGGGGTGATTTGCCCTCCTTAAAATATTAAAGGTGTTATTTTAAACAAAGACAGTTTATTCTATATAGTAAATTTTAAGAGTAAGCAATATACTAAGAAACTTGATATTACAGGACAGTACAAGTGTTTCCTTATTAATACGCACTGAATGGCTTCTTCTCTGTGGTGCAGTGAGACCATAATAGTTTGCAGGAATCGGCTGACTTTAAGGACTACATGGGAAAACCTACAGAGAAACTCTAATATCGTACATATTGCTAAATGCCTTTTGAATATGGCATTCCCTGTTCATTTAAGTTCTGTTCAATTTATTCTTATATAGAAAACAGGATCAGAATGTTATCCCAATCCCCATGGCATCTAGCATAAGGCATGAGCTACTCCTACACAGGGTGCCAGTCCACTACAGTGCATAAAATATAAAGTAAGTACACCCCATGAAATTTTTTTTTCTTTTTTCATATATGTAGACATATCAAGATTTGATCTTCATTTAAACAGTATCTATAGGTAAAGGTAATTTAATATGCTAAACATCATGCCACATTTACATTTTGCAGTACAATGAATAAAATTTAAATAAATATAAGTGCAAATTTTCACATGTTAAAAAAGTATGTACACCCCTTACAAATACCTCAAATATCAAAACATAGAATCAGGCGCAGTAGATCAGAAGTAGATCAGAAACAAAAGTCTTCAGAATCATGAAAGATGATCTTATCAGAAACCTCAGGCATTTAGTCTGGTTTGCTCTTTGTTCTTAAAGTGGTCACCAATCCTAGATTGAGCGAGCTCTCTGAGGTCTTCACAAAGGGGGCTACTGATGGGAAGGGATTTCCAGAAGTGTACTGACTTCAAAACAAGCAGTCAGTCCAAGACAGAGAGTGAGGATCAGAAGAAAGAACGGAGTAAAATGGCATAGCAAGGGTCAAAACTGAAAGTCAAAAGAGACAATCGTCAAAGCCAAATCACACATCGAAAATCAAAGACACTTTGAGGGCTCTTTATACCTGTGCACCTGGTGATATTATAAGCAGCTACAACCCAATATATCAGGGGAGAGAATTTCATGGAGACTGGAATGCAAACTCTGCAAAATTTCGGCACCTGTTGCCAAAACAGAATAGTTTCAGAAGAGACAGTAAAAAATATGAAAGCTCCAATTCGAATTCCTGTTACAGAATTACATTCCTTGGGTGGCAAAACCTCCAAAATGATGTCAAAATTAGGTTTCTAGTTTCAGGAAGGCCTGAGAAATCATACCAGGAAAATCAACTGGAAAATAACTGTCAACCTAAGAATAAAATGCAAGATGCTAAAAGAAGTCTCTAAGAACCTCAGAATTTGATCATGGGACCTACAGAGAGCTGTTACCACTGTTAATGTCAGAGTGTGTGAGTCTACCATTAGAAAGGCTGCACAAATTAGATCATGGGAGGTGTGACAGGAGGAAAGTTTTGTCATTCAGAAAGAACATCAGGACAAGAGCAAAGTTTGCCCATGAACACCTAGGCAAAGACCAGGACTTCCAAACAACGTGCTCTCGACAGATGAGGTAAAAATAGAGTTATTTAGCCAAAGTAACAGCAGACATCTTTATCCAAAATCAAAGACAGCATTTTGACAAGAAGAACCTGATATCATCTGTAAAGCATGATGGTGGAAATGTTATGGTTTGGGACTGCTTTGCTGCATCAGGGTCATCATGGTATCTGTTAATCCTTTATTATATCAGAGGGTTCCTTAGGATAATGTGAGACCATCTGTCAAAAGTCTGAAGCTCAATTAAAACTGGAAATTGCAACATGACATGCGGCTTACAACATTTCTTACTGTACATCTTTCCTCGAAAGCTTGCATATTGTAATCTTTTTAGTTAGCCAATAAAAGGTGTCATTATGCTTAATTTCTCACAACATTTATGATGTAACATTTCTTTTGGTTTTCCATTTGGAGCACATAAAGGTCAAGCGACTTGCTCATTGTAACAGTGTCAGTAGCAAAATTTGAACCCACAATCTCAGGGTTTGAAGTCCAAAGCATTAACCAGTACACCACACTGCCTGTACTTGTTCCTTATATAGATGAAAAGTGCATATCTGTTCATTTTTCATTGAATACATTTTTGCAAAGTACAATTTTCTTTGTTTATTTTTTCAATTACATTAACTTTATCTAAAGATATTGTTGAAATGCTCAAATCTAAGAATGTCCACATATGTTGAAATAAAAAAAATATTTAATGCTGTGTACTCACTTTCTCACATGAGCATTTCCTACAAAAATATACATATTATGTACATAAATATCTATTCAAGTAAACTTTGTTAAATATTATATTAAATAATACTAGGGGGCTCTAACCCCTGTTCAATTGCCTGCCAACCCTTCAGGCCGGTGCTATGTGCTAGCCACTTCACGGATCTGCCGTTCGTGTATGAGGAAGTGAATGTACAATTTAAACAGATTGTTATCTTCATGGGAATTGTTACATAGCATATTAGAACTAACTATTTTACATTGCAGTGAGTAATTAACCATAGTAAAACATAATAAATTGGAAGAAAACTATGTTTCATGTTGCGTTAGAGGTATTCGTTGCGTTATACATTTTCATTCTGTTTGGCTTTGAAATTAACAAGCAAATACTTTTTAAACTTACGCTTTTACTGTAAAACGTCAGTAAAAACAATTTTTTGAATGAACCTTTCATCAATATTGCATTGAATTTTGATTCCATGTTTGGAGTTACATCGTGACAACGCAACGTGTTACTGCCCATAAGTGAATATTATTTCTTTCTCTATAATAAAAAAACTGACTTTTTCGAATGTTTGTCCCTGTGACTTGTTAATTGTCATAGCAAAAGCTATTGTAATGGAAAAGTGCAAACATTTTAATATGAATGGGATATCAAGATTTCCTTTGGTGTCTAATGTTATCCGCGGAAGATGTACTACATTACCTTTCTTGTTGCCTGTTAAAATTTTACATGTCATTGTTGTGTAACCGATCGACAATTTTTGCATTAATTTGTTTGATTTCATCTTTTCTCTGTGCTAGGATTGCCTGTGTACTCATTTCTTCTGTTGATAACACTTTGGAATGAAATTCATCAATAAGATTTGGACATAATAGGTCTTCTTTTATTGGGAACTTAAAGTGAGGAAAACTTAAAATTTATAAGACCTGAGAGCTCAGGATCTGTGTCTGACAAAAGCATTCACACCAATGAGAGGTGAAAGGACCGTGGGCGTGGTTGAAAATGGTTGAGAGGAGGGCGGGACTTGAAATTTGGCAATTGTCTTGTCTCAAGATTTTCTTTTATAATAGAGAGAAATATATAAATTAAATATTAACATTTTTATCTAGTAATCCCCAGCAAATAGAACCAGACCACTGACAAAGAACAGCACATTTTTTCTGTTTTTATTTAATGGCGATAGGCACCCTGTCCAGGGTTTGGTCCTGCCCTGCGCCTTATCCTAGCTGGGTTAGGCTCCAGCAGCCCTAGAGACTCTATTCAGAATTGAAAAGACGGATTTCTTAAGCGCATCAAACATCAAGGTAATTTCATGTCAAATCATCACACTTTTGGACTTTATCATCACAGATTTTAACGAAACTTGGCCTGCTGATTTGGTCATGTGAGTAAGTCATGGGGCGGAAATTACACGTGTCTTGGATCAGTTTTATGATTTTGACTGGCTATATCTCTCTAAATATAAATTGCACAGAAATGGTTCTCATATCATTTTAAAGCTCTTGTCTGGTTCTGTATTTCGCGTAAATACTATGCTACTTGCTAGTAAGGCAAGCACGGGTGTCACTAATGGCATTAATCAAGCTTCTGTTCAATTTCAGTGTAGCATATTTGAAACCTTAATTAACGTCATTACTTACACCTGTGCTTGCAATACTGTTTCATGTCAATATGGCTGCTATAAAAAAGGCCCATTAGTAATATGAAACCATGTGATGCCACCTATAAATAAAGATAGCTCAGCAACGACTCAAAGACCAAATTATCTGGAGATGTTCATGACATTATAAGCTAGCTTTAGTAAAACAAATGATAAATTTGTTTTGCTATTCAATTTTTAATAGCATAGTATATATGCAAAATATGTAGTTGGAAAAAGAGTTTTAAAACAATATGGGAACCATTTCTATGCAAGTATATTTAGGGAGATATAATAAGTTCAAACTGTTAGCTTCAGTCTCCCTTAATATTGATCCAAGACACATGCAATTTCACTTCCCCAGCTTACTCATATGACCAAATCAGCATGCCAGGTGTCATTAAAATCTGTGGCAATGAGGTCCAAAAGTGTGATGATTTGACGTAGAATTACCCATCATCCCCACCATATAAAGGGCTGTTGTTCTTGCCAAGACACGATAGTTATTAGTGTGGGCTTGGATGCATGTTGGTGTGTATGTCACAGGTGGTCATCATACATAAATGGGAACTTCATACGTATGAAATGTTTAACCCTTGCTGCTAATAGAATTGCAAAAATTCTGTAAGAGAAACACATTCAAGTAAATAAACACCAAGTTGTTTGATTGAGAAAATTGTTTTACCCTGCAATATTGACATCCTCATTAAATTCCAGCTAACAAATGCATCCACATTGTTGCTTAATATTTGTTAGAAATCTCTCTCAAAATCATACAGTATGTCTTGTGAGGACCAATTGTATGTCATGTTTCTCTGTTACATTTTTCAACCACTACTGAAATTGTGGTTATGTGAATTTAAAAGCATATACACATTGATTAAACTATTCATACTGCTCTGGCTATCTTGAAGTACAAATAACTACTAAAGTTTTTTTTTTTATTTTTATTATGTGTCAGTATTATATAAAAGTGATGTTGCTTGGTTTTTGCTTTTAATTCTTGGAGATAAACCTGTGAAGAGGAAGCCTACCTGTAATAGTAGCTCTTTCTCAGCCACTTCTTCAGTCTTCCTAATCAGGCGCTTTTCTAAATAGATCACCTTCTGGATAAGTTCATAAGTGCTTAGGTCATTGGCCTAGAAAGACATGGAAAAGTGTGAATGAAAGAATCAAGAGGGTGATGTACTCATGGTACAGTATGTATAGGCTCGTGCTTGAAAAAATCTGACAAATTCATGCAAATAAGCAGTACATCAATCAACCCATTATTCTTGACCTCAACTAGATCTCATTCTGAATTGGGTCTCAAAGAGTAAAGCAAAGAAATCGGTTATAATATTATGAAATAAAAGAAATACAGAGAAAAATAGAGCCAGCCACATAAAACAATTGAAACCAGTTAACATGTACAGTGTGGGAGGGGTGGTCTTACCTGGCCGGGACACCCTTGCAACTGAAGGAGCCGGGGTGCGTGTGTGCACAGAGCATTATCTCCCCAAGAGAATCAGAAGGCACCCTGGGTTGCAGCAGTGCCTCAGATTCCCACAGAGCAACATGGGACATAGAGTTCCTCAACTCAGCACTGTTGGGTTCCATGGGTGCTGCCAGGGGGTGCTGTAGGGACTGGGGAGTCCTGCTTCAGGGGGTTTCCATCTGTCCTGGAAATGCTTTCGGGTCAAGTGTGCGGAAGACTGGAAGTACTCCAGGGTGTGCGATAAAAGGAGTTGCCTGCCTCAACAAGGATGAGCACCAGAGTTGGGAGGAATAGGGTGAAGCTTGCTGGAGGCACAGTGGAGGCAGAAGGAGACAGAGAAAGGAACAAAAAGAAGAGAAGAGCTGTGTACTGTGAATAATATGCTTATTGTACTGTGCATTGGTGGGAAACAATTTGGGAAGCGTTTCCCACAGAAAAAAGCTAATGTGTGTAGCTGAACTTGTGCTTGGTGTCTGTCTGTGTCAGGTTTGGGGAGCTGGTATGCACCCTGGTATCCATAGGTGATATTTTTTGAAAACTGATGGTTTCACACTTTGCTTGTTGCAGAGGGCATAACCATACATTATAGAGGGTGGGTTTTGATCACAGTGGGAAAAGAGACACAAATGACACATAACTTCAGGAAAGAGACCAGATGTGAGAAGGTGAGTAGGGAAGGCAACGAACTGCCCTTAAATAATAGTCATTGAAATTCTGGTCAGTAAGTCCAAGCAAGGCAGACAGCACACATATTTTCTGTTTTGTGAGTGCAGCTTCTTAATCCAGCAATGTAATTGTTACTGGCCTCAGGCCTAGGGGAACCTGGGCCAGGTACAAGCTACTGTTGCTACAGGGAGTAGCCACAGCGAAGCAATATAGTGAAAAGCATAAAAGAAGCAGGCAGCAGTCTTAGACCATACTTCTCTGTTCTGCTTTATTCTCATTTACTCAAAAATACAAAAATTCTTCCATCTCTGCATAGATCAACAGGATGATCAGTTAAACGATGGTGCATGCCAATTTCCTCTGCAGAACAATAGTATAAAAACATTTACAGTACTTCGGTTCAGCAATAGTATTGTTGTCAGCTATCAAGAAGTAACTGATTAGAAACCAGTGTTCCCAGTATTCATTAATTTTCAAAGGAAGCAGGCACTTCTGTATCACCACATTGTGTGTGGATGAGATACTAATCATAGCAGGTGACGCTTTAGCAAGACAGGTAAATATTTATGTCCTGTAGATAGCCATCAACAATAACTATAGCAGAATTTTCCAGGAATTTTGCCTTTTCTTTAAAACACTGGTTTATAGCCCAATACACTAAGCAACACACAGAAATGTAATTTTCTTTAAAGCACTGAATTGTAGCCCATTATATAATTTTAAGCCATTATTTTTTTATCAGGTTGTTTTAGCATTCAGGATGCTTTTCAACGCCAGGAGGCAGTGGTGTGATGATGACGGAGTCACAACATAAGATGTTTGTCAGAAAAAGAGAAGACCGTTCATTCCATTATATTTGTTTGGTTAAATAATAGCTAAATTGCCCACAAACAGTTACTTTGTAAAATTGTCAAGGCTTCTGCTTCAATTATATTACTCAGTTGTTTGTTCTAGACTCCCACAACTCCTTGCATTAAGAAATACTTCCTGAATTCAGTTTTAAATACACTCCCTTATCATTTCAACTGGTATCCTCAAATTTATAATCCCCTATTTTATTGAAAGAATTCTGCTGAATCAACTTTAGCAGTGACTTTGAGAATTTTTGAAGACATGGATTACAATTCCATGTAGCCTTTTCTGCTTGAAGTTAAACTCTAATCAGAGTAGGACATCACTTTTAGTCCTGGAATGTGCTGCTCTGTAGCACAATAAGCAGAACTGTACACGGTGCTTCAGAGTTGTTGTCACTATAGCATTGTACAATCTCAGCATGAGATTATTCTCCATACCAGTAATGGCGCACTGCATGAATACACTTGCCTTGAGCATTCATAGTTTTCATACTCTTTCTCTGTACGTTTAGCATTCATTTGCTCAGAGGTTGATGCACTTGCTGCTTCCTGAGCAGCTCTTCTTTTCTCCACCCTAGCTGCCTGCTTCTTCTCTTCTTTTGTCGGCATCTTTTCGCATTAAAACTGATTAAGTTGTGTTGCGATTACTTAGTACGTTTTCATTAATTTTTCATTTAAGCTGGCACTTAGTCTTCAATCTGCCTCAAGAATGATTTAAGATATGAAGAGGTAAGGGAAGTGACGGCGAAGGTGGTAGGGATGAGAACGGCGACCGTACACATGCGGCGCAAGGCCGCTCTGCTGGCCGATGCCAAGAGTTGATTCTACAATAAAATAAAAAACCTTGGAGGTCAATTATCACCCCGAAAGCAGATAGCAGACGTCACGTAGTAAATGTGTAGCAAATTAAAGGTCAATAGGTGAAATGGTTTGCGAGCTACAGGTGATTTAAAATCCTGGACAGACAAACAGCCACGGTAGCGTATTATATATAAAGATGCTGTACTTTATATGTGATTGCTACAGGTAAGCTGGCATTAAAAACAGTTTTTCAGAGAGTACTATACAGCCTACTGACTCTGCAGTATTAAAAAGAAGCAACAGATGGTGTAACTCTATCAAACCATACAAATGTTAATTTGGCTCAATGATGAACCTGCAAGGGTTTGCTTCACTTGTCATTCCTGTTTGGTCAAACTGAGCGTCTTCCAAATAATTAGCCACAAATAAAACATCACAACACTAAAAAAAACAAGAAAAAAGAGCAGACAACATAAAACAAGGCGTTTATCAAACATTGAAAAAAAAAACTTAAAAAGCAATATACATAACATACAAACATGAATACAAATTTCAAGGAAAGAGCAAATGAAATATCACAGAGATGCTGTCTAACTCTTTTTAGTTCAGAAAGTCTGACAGCATAACTGACATTTCATGAAAATTACCACCTCAATGTCACACTGATGTCATCAAACACTGAGAACATATGACAAAGAAATGGAATTACATACAAGATAAGTTGGAGAACAGACAGAAACACGCCAGAATAAACTAATCAGAAATGAGATCTAAAAATGAAAGTCAAAAGCCCAAAGCAAAGGTCATAACAAGATGCTCTTGGTAGGGCCTTTTAACAAACTGTAATGTTGGAAGAAAAGTTGCAGAGTGTTTTCGTAGAGAGTAATATTCAACCCAATACCCTGAGGTGACTGACTTAAATATGAATCTCATAATGAAAGGCCTGGCAATGCTGCAATGTTGACAAGAACAATATGATTGAGGCTAAGGTTCTGTACTGCAGTCAGGGTTTCTTCCCTGAATTATATTTCATTTCCTTTTTATTGTTGTTTTTGCAGTATTCTTCATGTTTCATGTTTTTATATATATCTTGTTAATATTGTTATACTTATTTATTATGTTTTCAATTGTTATTTACTTGTGTTTTGTGGGTGGAACCCCCAGAAGGCAGGGCTGCCCTGACCTCATTGCCACTGGGACCCCCTCAGCCTTTGCACTGAGGTGTGAGAGATGGTCTCAGCAGTGCCTCATTGACGTTTGAAAAGTGCCATTGTGAGTATTACTACTGGGTTTGGAATTTTAATATTGGATTGTGATTTTTAGACTTGTTTGTCTTGGATTACCTTATAAGAAAATTCTTTTTACCTTATTTTTGACGTTCTTTGCTTTTGTTAAAATAAATTCTCATTTATAAAGATTTAGTGTTAAATTTGTCTCCAAACCAAAGGTTTATGTTATAGTTCCCCTCTCTTCTGAGGGATTTTTGGTTGATTTCAAGAAATTTAAAAGTATGTTTTGAACCTTAATAGTCCCTATTGTAGGCATTTGCTGTGGATTGGGGGGCCAGCCGCCTTGTTACTTAAGGCCAAATCTGGCTAGACTAGTGAAGATCCTTTCTTGCTTTGTGGAACTTTTTGAAAACCTTACACCCTTTCGCCATGTTAGTGTTGCCCATTCATAACAGAAGAAATACAACGTAACAATAACATTTCTGTAGTAAAAAAAAAAAAGAAATAAGTTGCAATGTGTTACGAAATACAGATATGCATTTTTCAAGACTGCAAAACTAAAATTACAGCACACATCATGACCACATTGTGACACAGAAAATGGTAGGAAAAAGGCTGGTCAGTAAACAGAAATCGGTAAAATGAACCAATATTATTTAGAAAAAGAAAGGCCATATCAATCAGCTATGGCACCTGCCAGTTGCATGAGTTCTGCCCAATGAGACATATGGTCATTGCTTTGACCCCACCTCAACTCAATGCTGCTCACAAAGGGTTTCCCTCTGCTGCCTTATGATCGTGCTCCATTCAGGAAATCGTGACCCCTCAAAGCGTTTTATAACACCATGTATGGTCCTATAGACATTACTCAAGGTAAATATGGTCTGTGGTTGTGTTTTAAACCCATGAAGCTCTACAGTTGTAATTTACAAACTCCTCCCCAGACGTGTTAGCATAATATAGAAAGATGAAACTTGTCTGGCAAAGACAGTACTTATAGGAATGTACAGCACGCACCTCAAGTTTCCTCCATCTGTGTAAATTAACTGGATTCTCAACTTTCTCCTCCATTGCCAAGCACTTGGTCTGCTCTCTCCATAAGTCTGACCTCGTCTGGAACAGTTCCTGCCTGTCAAAAGCACTTTGTTATTTACTTGACAGAATTAGAGGAATACCGGAATTCATTTCAGAAGGCATCAGAGCGTGGAAAACAAAAAAAAAAAACATATTTACAGTGTACTTTTTTGGTAAAAATTTGTGTAATTATTTAGATAGATAGATGTGAATAGCACTATAAGATAGATAGACAGATAGATACATAGTACATTTTCACCAATAGTGCAAAAGAGTACAAAAGTGCATACTAATGCATACAGTAAGGGCAAGATCCACAACTTGTTGACAAAATGCAATAATAATGATATACAAACACAAAGAATTATTGGCTTTATAAAAATGTGTTTGTTATAACCGCCTCACGGCTCCGGGGATCTAAGTTTTAGAGTAAGCCCTGCTCAGTGTCTGTGGGAAAACTGGGTGGTATTCCCAAGGCCCACATGGGTAGTCCAGTTCACTCCTATAACACAAACCACATGCGGATTCAAGGCTGAAGGTTTTTATTTAGTCACGTTTATACAAGATAACCTGAAATTTGCCTTCTCAGTTGCATCTAATAACAGACAGAAATAAAATAAAACAAATAAATAGAGACAAGACAGGTTAAAACTTATACATAAATTGTAAAATATTCAAATTTGAATTTAAAAACAGGTTCTTTACTATTTCTAGCAGTTTGACCTAAAATGATTACAAGATACATATAAGAAAATTCTACACTTCTGGAAATTTTTCATTATGTCTGATATTCCTTATTAAAAAGATGTATCATACTGGGATGAAAGAAATTTATGGATCGTCTTTAAATTTATGGAGTGGTCTTTAAAGTGACTCTCCTCCCTGGTTTATTGAAGTTAAGTTCTGCGTGTAGTTGGTGTTTGTCATCAGTTGAGATGATTTCCAGTTTTTTCCACAGAGCCCTCTGACACACACTTACCAAATCCTCTGCATCGGCCACAGTAACTTTAGTTGCATGTTTGGTAATCTGCTGGAGCCTTTTAAATTTTGGTTTGTCATATTACAAACCGGACAATGAAGCTGAAGGTGATGACAGACTGGATCAGACTGTAATAAAAGGACATCATAAGGCCCTTGTCCACTATTTAGAGTATATATACTGTATTTTTTACATTAATAGTCTTAATTCTATAGGGTAGCTTGTAAGCATTTATATTCAGTCACTATTTCAGCTGCCTCCTCCAGAACAATGATGTGTGAACCTGCAGATGTTCTACAAATATTATTCCTTTGGACTTTTTGACATTCCTAGTATGATGGTTACTAAACAGTCCACTTGATTTGAGTAATGGTTTTTACCCGCCCTAGGTATGTGTCCTTTCTGCGTGGCGTCATCAGCATACTTGATAACGAACAGTGGTCATTATTCTGTCTCAGGTCATTTGTGTACAGTGTAAATAGTAATGAATACAGACCACACACTTGACGAGACCCTGTATTTGACAGAATGACATTTGAAAGTGTCATGTACTTTGATTATCTGTGAATGATTTAAAAGAAAGTTCTGAATCCATAATGAAGTAAATGGGTTAATATTCATGCTGTTTAATTTCTCAATCAGTATGTGAGGCTGGATGGTACTGAGAGCTGAAGAAACAAACCATGATTACCAATAAAAGTGTAGATGTGATGTAAGATAACCAACAGAGCATCTTCCACGCTTCTGTTTTGCGCAGTAACCAAACTGGTGATAATCTTGATATGACTTTCTCTCTGCCATTACAATGTTTTCAGCAAATGTTCAAACTATGTCATTGGAATGGAAGTGAGTGCCATTGATTTGTAGATAACTTTTGTAGATAACAGTTTGTTTTAGGAAGCCAGTATGGTTGGTTTCTGTCTTGTGTATAATGTTTAGAACAGAGCAGCGCGGTACAGTGATGGCTCTTATTGCTGTCTTGCTGCTCCCAGACCTGGCCTTTCTTTCTATCTCAGTCCATAATGGTGTGTTCTCCTCATTTTCCTTTGAGTTTTCTACTGCTACTCCAGTGCCTGCCTACATCTCAAAGACACACCTGATAGGTTAGCCATTGAGGCTAAGTTGGTCCAATGTGTGGGTGTATGTGTGTGTTCTTTGTGAAAGGCTGGCATTTCATCAGTGGTAAGCTCCTACCCTTCAGCCTGAGCTGCAAAAATGGTCTCTTGCTCCTTGTAACCCTGTACAGGATAGACTTATGTTTATGAAATGGAAACAGCTATTAAAGGAATGAATGGATTTTTTATTTGTTTGATCATCAGGTAGAATGTATCACATGGCAGGAATGCTGAATAATTTGCAGAAAACACGAAAAAAACACTTTGCTCTTTGATTTTTCCGTATTGTTGGCTGATTTGGTATTAAAGTTTATTTGCTTTATTGATTGTTTAATCTATGATTGTAAATTTATGAGTTATTACATCACTTGTGGCAATCAACTTTTGTTACCTGTCCTACTATACTTGCTGAACAAACAGGCATTAGCCCAATGTCGCTTGATTATATTTACCTCTTTTGTTAGTCGCTTTGGATAAAAGTGTCTACCAAGCAAATAAATGTAAATGTACACAGCTTGTCTTTTCAATGCATTAAATTTGAATTAAATGCCTTGCAATAAGGAGCAGCATGGTGGCACAATGGTTAGTACTGCTGCCACAGTCCAGAATCTTAGGGCCTGTCACTAGCTGTGTGAAGCCAGCATGTTCTCCCCTTGTCACTATGGCTGGTTTTCCTGTTTAGTTCAGTTCTCCTCTCAAAATCAAAGAAGTTAGCTTAAGTGGAGACTCCAGGTTTGCCCAGTGCCAGTGAGTGTGCCTTGTCATAAACTGACAACTTGCCCACAAGACTCCCGGGATACGCTTTGAGCTGCATGGCCCTGAAATGGATTAAATGAGCTCAATAATGCATGGAATGCTATTTATAACTGATAAACTTGTTATCAAAGGCCTGTCAAATTTGCTTCAAAAGTGTTTGAATAATGGCATAAAGAATCTGCTGTGGTAAATATATGCAGGGCTCTGTGAGTAGAAGGCAGATGACTTTACTTTCTAGACTTAAGACATAATCTAAATGTTCAGATTTTAGGATATTTCCAGCTCATTTCTTTTTGACTACTCTTGACACACAGAATGGCACTTTCTAGGTGTATGATGTGCTACAAACTATACTTGGTTATAATATTTCTTTATTGTTTATTTAAAATAGTTTAAAAGTATGGTACAGAATAAACTCATCATATAATAAGTAATGAAATATTTCATATTCAGCTTTAACACCATTTCCAACTCCTGTAGCTAGCTATTAAAATTACAGAATCCATTTAGTCGTCACTTAACAATACTGAAGCATCTTAATGATTGCAAGGTAAAGACCATGATAATCACGTCTTGCCAAATTCTAAAGACACCTCACATAGTTCTTTTGATGGGAAATGAGATTTTTTTTTTCTAATTTTAAACAAAATAGGACACCCTTTTCATTCTCTGTTATACTGGGTGACTGTGGATTGGGATTTTTCCAACTGAATAAGATAAGGTAATGATTGAGCGAAGAAGTGAGGAAGCACTTGGTACAGCACAGCAGATGAGGTTACAAGGCATTAAAAGCTAGCCTGTTGAAAAGTGACTCAAGCAGAAATATAATTAATTTGTGGTGAATCAGCACTGTTATGAAACTGCTTGTGTTCTTGTGAACAAAATCAACATAAGCCCAAATGTGCTGAATGCCACATGTCTTTATTAAATGGATGTTGTCTGGTGAAGCCAGCACCAAGTGCCAGTTTGATTTTCATACAGCATATTTACATTCACACACTTAGTCGGGTAAGGTGAACAACTCGATTAAGCAGAAACCGTTCTTAATAATCCTTGTTTATATGATAAATAATTTTCTGGAGTACTCCTTTGACAAAATGCTGCAACTTCATTAAACTGTGAAAAAAAGATCGACAGTGGTCTCCCCTAGACTTTCTTGTATACTCAGATTATGGGGATGAATATTTGAGACAATGATTATATTTTTAAATTATGTACATTAAAGAACCATCAACAACAAATCAAATTAGTAATATATTTTATATATATATATACAGTATATTATAAAAGTAAAGTTGAATAAATTGGACTCTGCAGCTGTATGAATAAAAAAAGTACCACTTCCGGTTAGCCCAAAAAGAGCCCAAAAGTTGATAGAAATTTACGTTTTGTACCTAATACTTATATGCAAAGTTTGGTTGGCCTAACTGAAAGCATACTCAAGCTATCATGTTTGCATACACACACACACACACATACATAGACAGACAGATACACAGACATAATTCCAAAAATGGTACTTCTGGACTCAGGGTGGTCTAAAACGTCAAGAATCATCAAAATCTTGATGTCGAATTTTTGGACAATTCCAATACTTTTCCTATACTTCGTATACGAGAAAGTAAAAAGAGTAAAATGTCATCATCGGCCACTGTGAATCCGAAAATAAGTATGATGCCTGTGATAATTTTCTGTGTATTTAATAAATATGCTTAGTAAAATTGACACTTTATTTGCAGGTTTCCATTACCGGATTTCACCCCGCACACTCTTTTCTGCTTGGTCGTGCAATTGAAGCCCACAAAGGACAGGCGTCGATCATGTTTGCTTCTTGCCTTTTTCATCCATTAATCTAGTTGCTGAAACTACTTGGTCAAAAATATACAATCGCTTGTGGTATAGCAGGTCTGCAGCTCAAAAAAAGGCTGTTTTAAATAAATAATTGGGTGCGCTTGTGCTAGGGAATAGAGCAGGTGCGAGCAATCGTCTGAGAAGACGGCTCGTCTCGGGGTTGGTACGAGGCAGTTAGCTGGCAGTGTGTTGCCATTATTAGCCTGGGTCAAGCATCAGACGATCTCATCTGCAACTGCTCCCCAGCATATAATAGGGGAGCGCAAGGGAGAAACAGGAGGAGACAGAGAATGAAGAGTAGAAGAGTCATGAGAACAGTAGCGGGTGGACAGGCAGATTGAGCCAGCCCGTCATTGTGGGGAAAGGCAGCGTGGTCATTCGTCCCATGTAGGAGCAAAGGTTTGGAGCTCTACAGGTGGATTGTGCCCACTGACTCTCCTTGAGAGGCGGGTCCGATCGAGGTGGTGTCCTTCCCAGGGATCTGATGGACAACTGCGGGACCGTAAAGGAAGGCGGGAAGACAACCAACCCCAAGCAGTCTGATGCCACTCGAGGCAGCTAAGACGAGGGTCAGGAGGAGAGGAACGTGACTGCTAGTGTCTGTTTCCTTAGGAGGCATTAGCTCTCCGGAAATGTGTTCTTTTGAAATTGCGACATGTTAAGTAACCGAAAAATATACAAATATGACAGAAAAGGCGATATCCCTCCCATCGTGATTACGGCGGTACAAAAATTACACGAGAGAAAAAGATATACTTTAGCTTACTTTACTGATGGTTTTACGCGGTTACAGACGGGAAGCTTATGACAGACTCTATCAAGGTGTGGGAGTCTTGATCTACGCAGTCTGCCATCTTTCATCATCACGCTGAAAGGATTTTCTGGACGGATGACATAATCTTCCGCCCAACAGCTTCAAAGTGTATTGGCATTAGGTCCATTCTTATATACTGGTTGCTCCACGTGCAGGCTCTTTCTCTGGTCTCCAAACAAGGACAGGAATGGACGCAACTCTACCTCCAAAAAATACAGGAATGGCACAATGCCTACTTGCAGTTCTCCTTCTCCCAACAAGGAAAGAAAATTTTGTGCTGACAGAGGACAGAAGTATACTGTTCTGTCTTTTAGGCTGACTATACAATCCTCCAGTTGTCATTGGCTATCTAGTCCTATGCATGGCTGGCAATTCTAAATGCTGAGCTCCTGTGTACCATACCTGGTCTGCCTGTATGAATGAATCCATAACAGTGTGCACAGAAATAGTGACATTAAACTTCATATTATAACAAACACATTATAACAGTGTCTCCCCCAGCTGAGTGAGCTATGGGTAAGCTGGGGAGATGAATAGGGAGTTGTGCTGGGCTTGTCCAAATCTGGAAGGATCAATGAACCTGATGACTGTGACACTAGTTTCAATCTCATTTTGTGTCTTGTTGATTTCCACTGTTTTATGGATTATTTATTTATATTTTGAATAGATTTAATAACAGCACAGAGCACTGTTTCACCTTCCTCTTGCTTTGTGTTTTGCCCTCATCTACCAAGCTCATCTGGTTATGTTATCAATGGTGTCAGGTTCAAGAGGCTGCCAGACGAGAGTGGGAGCATGGAGCTGAGCCGCACTGTCACATTGTTAAGCTCCACTGTCACATTGTTAAGAGGTGAGGCACATCTAGGCTGTAATAATGCGTGGGCTGGGTGCCACTCCTCCGTAGGTAACACTTATTTACACTCTCACATAATTACTTAATTAGATATCATAGTGATGTGGGATGAAAGCAGGAATGCAACAAAGAAAAATGTGCAAACTTTACACAAAAAGAGAATGGAAAAGCATTTGGACCTACGCTCATAGAGTATAGGGTCATGGGAGGATGGAGCCAATGCTTATGGGAGCCAACCATTGATCGGGCACCATAACAGAGTACGATCAGTCATTCTAGTCTCCTTTCAATCTGTTTTGCATGTGTTTGGGTTGTTGGAGGAAATGGGAATGCTTTGGGGACACAAGAGGAATGCATAGGTGAGGAATCCAAGCCAGTAACACAGAATGATGACAACACCATGCCCCTATAATAAACCTGCATATCAGACTAATAAAAAAAATAAAGAAAAAAAACACTCTTACCTCAGACGATTTACAACTCCAACTTTATTGATTAGGCTTAATTTCTCTTGCTTTTGATTTTTAATTTCAACTTTCAAGAGACGGATATCTTCTAGTCTTTGGTTGTATTGTGTAATGCCCTTGTTCAGTACGACCTGTTGAATTTTAATTTTCTCATAAAGCAGAGACACTTCATCATTGCGGCGTATCAGCTGTGTCCCTAAAATGTCTCTCTCATTTTTTACCTAAAATGGAAATATGATTAATGATGAAAAATCTAAACTTGCTAAACTCAGTTAAACTTAAACAGAGAAAGTTTTTTTCCTTACAAATCACAACAGAAAAATACAAAAGACTACGGCCTCGCATTTATTTCTCTTGATTTGATCTGTTTGCTAGTCTTTGTGTCTCCCTATCTCGCAAATATGCTGCTCCCTAACTCAAAACTAGGCATAACGTCCCAGTGTTTGTTCCCAGTTCTTCTCTTTGGTTTTTAATTAAAACATTCACGTTTCTCTACTCATTATAGTGCAAGCTGCACCTTGGCCATAACATCAGCACAAACATCCTCAAATTGCTGTAAAATGGACTGGCATGTTGTTAGTTTTAGCAGATATTATGGGATTAGCCCCACCTCTGATCATCAAATGAGAGTCTTCAGACAGAAGATGAGGTTCCCCAAGATTCATACATGGATGTCACTTCAGCTGAAAGATCAGGGGCTGGATGTCAGAGATCAGGGGATAAAGCACCAGAAACCCCTGGAATGATGCCACTACTTTGACTCCATCCTTCAGATCAAAGTTGTCTCAATTCAAAACTACATCACATTAATGCTTTTCATTTTATTTCACTTTAAATTTTATTGTTGTCTAATAATATAAATAAAAGTCATATAAACCTGTATGGCTGTTGTCCTTGGCTGAGTCTTTCATTTACAAGTGGATTACCCCAAATGAAAGTGGCAGATATCTTTGCACTACACATGTAGTACATAACAAATGAATCACTGCTGTCTGGATTTTCTTTTTGCTGCCTTTTTATAAGCTTGATTTAGTTATTTTTTTCTCTGCCCTTTGTTACATTGTTCAAGACACCTGTTTCATTCATTTTTTATATATACTGTATATGCGTGTGACAGACGAGATCTCTCAGTTTTTGGTAAACACTGTCAATAATTGCTTACATTTCATCTTCAGTCCATTATAGTTATTACTCAATTTATCATGAGAACAGAGAATTGCACAAAACAAAACAAAGCTTAACATTTACCGCAAGTTCTTAAAAGCGGCATGCAGAGAAATAAAACGTTGAGTACAGACTGTCATCTGCAAGAAATAAACCAATCAGCAATGGCAGAGTTGAAACCAAATGAGCTGAAAAATTCATGATTGGTTCCAGAAACTTTTGCAAAAAATAGAAGCAATACAGTTTCTAACAGAAATGCTTGTTAACAATTGTGATGTGAATGTCTATTTGCCTTTGTGCAAATAAATTTGACTCTCACATCCATTCTTCATACTCATAAATGAGATGTTATGAGAATTAGGCACATTTATCCTGTTGTTCAATTTTCACATTTTACTTAAAATACTTTAAAGCATATCAAAGCATACAAGCAACATTGAATAAAACTTGTTTACAACACACAATTCATTTTCTGCTCCTTGTATAATAGGGTTACATTCCGCAAGAACAGCTAAATTGAACCACTCTCACTGTGATCAATCATTTAAAAAGTATGGAAACTCTGAGCTATGGATTACAAAAGAGCAACTGCTATTGATTCACCTTCTGCCGTTCACCACAAGGATATAGAGGACTCTCAATCTATGATGGCTGGCTGGGAAATGAAGGCGCCATAGGAACCATCTTTCCCTTCACCTTTTGATTTGCATTTTCTACAGGTTTGCTTTTCAGACTTTGAAAATATAACTCCACCAATGGCTGCCTTCCAAGGTCTAGAAAAGTTCTGCTTTGGGTTCAGATCAGCAGTTTAAAATGAAATTCTTTTCGCTTACCATTTGCAACTCTTTCAGTCTAAGAATTCTTTCCGCATCAGCCTCTTTGATGATTTTGAGCAGCTTTCTCTCCTCTTCCTCCTTATGCTCAATGTATGACTTTGTCTCTTTTGCTTGCTTTTTCATTCTTTGTAATTCTTCCTATAAATAAAGGATAGGAATACACAAATTGTCATGTTTTTGTAAATCTAATACTGTATTTAAATACTAAAAAATAAGTAAATCATTCAGCAGTTTCCTCACACATCCAGGTGACATGCTGCTAAGGTTAAATGGTGGAAATGACTTAAAATCACCAGTGGAAAGTGCAACTGATGAACAATTTATGATACTGAAGCAAAATTAAAGCATGAGGCTTACTTGGGAACACACCAGTGAAGGACAATGAACCAGTAGCCTTGTGCTTGTTTGTCTGAATCCTAGCCATTCGGCCGTATCATTGCAGGCATCAGCTATGATGTATTTCATAATGTGCATTGTTTATTCATTAATGGCCCAAGTAGTAGGGTGTTGTACCATGTTAGCCATTATGGATGCAATGATAAGTCAAGCAAAACAACACCTTTTATCGCCTAACTAAAAAGATTACAATCTTCAAGCTTCTGCGGTGAGCTGGCGCCCTGCCCGGGGTTTGTTTCCTGCCTTGTGTTCGCTGGGATTGGCTCCAGCAGACCCCCGTGACCCTGTATTTAGTATATAGCAGGTTGGATAATGGATAGATGGATGGATATTCAAGCTTTCGAAGCAACTCAGGCCCCTTCTTCACGTAAGATGTAATAAGGGGTCTGAGTTGCCTTGAATGTCTTGAATATTGTAATCTTTTTAATTAGGCGATAAAAGGTGTCATTTTGCTTGACTTCTCATCGTATCATTAATGATCATAATACATTATTTAGAGATCATATTTTTGTCTCCATGTGTCATTAAATCTATCTATCTATCTATCTATCTATCTATCTATCTATCTATCTATC
>JANRMT010062812.1:5113582-5223531 GCA_026402145.1 Polypterus bichir lapradei | reverse complement strand
ATCTATCTATCTATCTATCTATCTATCTATCTATCTATCTATCTATCTATCTATCTATCTATCTATCTCTGTACTGTATGTGTGCATGGGTTTCTTCGATTTACTTTGGTTTCCCCCACATTCCTAAAACATGAATTCCAGCTCACTTGGTACCTTCAGACTAGTCCTGTATGAGTGACCGTGGGTAAGTGCCTGAGTGAGCCAGGTGCTGGACTGCTGCCCAAACTACACTTTTGCCTGCTGTTATTATAATAGGCCACTGCTGCTAACGACTCTAGCACTGACACACATAATCATAGCCATCTATCCATCCCTCTGGCTTGGAATTGTCTGCTTTCAGGTTTGCCTTTTTAGATTAACCTATTTTTACTTCTTTTTGTTTTTTTGTTTTTTTTATCTTGCTTGGGTTTTTGTACAATAATTTTCTGAATGTTCTAAATACATATTTAATTATTAAAGGATCTTTGTTTCATTTTCTTCTTTTTTTAAGTTTTTTTCTTTCTCCCTTTTGGATGTTTGTCACTTTTAGCCTTTGCCACTATTTTTGGGCATGTGCAGGCCATAAGCCTGCTACTCGAGTTTGGGGCTAAGCTGCCTGAGGTGATCAGGGCTCTTTGTTCAGGCCTATGCAGACTGTACGTCTTGCTCTTGTTTTTCTTAGGCCTGTACCACATTTTTGAGATAATGAGTAGGCAAGATCACAACACATACAACATAAAAAATATAGCAGTATACCATATTCACAATGGGCATACCATCTTAATTAAAGTGGGGCGGCATGAATAATGGGCTCTTATGTACACACTAAGAACAATCTATCAATCCTTGAATTATCAAAAGTCATCCTTGAAGCAAAAGTAAAGGAAAAGAATATTATGAGGGGAATAAAGACAATCTAAAGTATGTTGTGATCATTGGGAGCTTTCCATAAAAATCCAGATTGACTAAATTAATTAATTAAGTGCTAGAGATTTTTATTTATATTACAGGAGATAATTCAGATGTACAGTAACCAATTTACATCACAGGAGATAATTCAGATGTAGCCAAAGTCAGTAACAGTAAAAGTCAAGAAAGCATTCATTAAAGTTTCTTCTTCTTCCTTCGGCTGCTCCCATTAGGGGTCACCACAACGGATCATCTTCTTCCATATTTTTCTGTCCTCTGCATCTTGTTCTGTTACACCCATCACCTGCATGTCTTCTCTCACCACATCCATAAACCTTCTCTTAGGCCTTTCTCTTTTTCCCTTGCCTGGCAGCACTATCCTTAGCTTCCTTCTCCAAATATACTCAGTATCTCTCCTCTGTACATGTCCAAACCAACGCAATCTCCCCTCTCTGACTTTGTCTCCCAACCGTCCAACTTAAGCTGACCCTCTAATGTACTCATTTCTAATCCTGTCCATCCTCGTCACACCCAATGCAAATCTTAGCATCTTTAATTCTTCTACCTCCAGCTCTGTCTCCTGCTTTCTGGTCAGTGCCACCGTCTCCAACTCATATAACATAGCTGGTCTCACTACCATCCTGTTGACCTTCCCTTTCACTCTTGCTGATAGCCATCTGTCACAAATTACACTCTTCTCCACCCATTCCACCCTGCCTGCACACTCTTTTTCACCTCTCTTCCACACTCCCCATTACTCTGAATTGTTGATCCCAAGTATTTAAACTCATCCACCTTCTCCAACTCTACTCCTTGCATCCTCACCATTCCACTGATCTCCCTCTCATTTACACACATGTATTCTGTCTTGTTTCTACTGACCTTCATTCCTCTCCTCTCTACAGCATATCTCCACCTCTCTAGGGTCTCCTCAACCTGCTCCCTACTATCACTACAGATCACAATGTCATCAGCAAACATCATAGTCGAGGGGGACTGCTGCTCACTAGTCATCACCTCACTTCTTAATATAGCTTCCACTACTCTTTCCCATAACTTTATGCTGTGGCTCATCAATTTTATTCCCCTGTAGTTATTGCAGTCCTGCACATCCCCTTTATTCTTAAATATCGGCACCAGTACACTTCTTCTCCACTCCTCAGGCATCCTCTCACTTTCCAAGATCCCATTAAACAATCTGGTTAAAAACTCCACTGCCATCTCTCCTAAACACTTTCATGCTTCCACAGGTATGTCATCTGGACCAATGGCCTTTCCATTTTTCATCCTCTTCATAGCTGTCTTAACTTACTCCTTGTTAATTCGTTGCACTTCCTGATTCACTATCTCCACGTCATCCAACTCTCTCTCGTTCTCTTCATTCATCAGCCACTCAAAGTACTCTTTCCATCTGCTCAACACAATCTCCTCGCTTGTGAGTATGTTTCCATCTTTATCCTTTATCACCCTAACCTGCAGCACATCTTTCCCAGCTCGCTCCTTCTGTCTAGCCAATAGGTACAGGTTCTTTTCTCCCTCCTTAGTGCCCAACCTCTCATACAACTCATCATATGCCTTTTCTTTAGCCTTCGCCACCTCTCTCTTCACCTTGCACCTTATCTCCTTGTACTCTTGTCTATTTTCTGCATCTCTCTGACTATCCCACTTCTTCTTTGCCATCAACTTCCTCTGTATACTCTCCTGTACTTCCCCATTCCACCACCAGGTTTCCTTTTCCTCCTTCCTCTGTCCAGATGTCATGCCAAGCACCCTTCTTGCTGTCACCCTTACTACATCTGCTGTAGTTTCCCAGCTGTCTGGTAACTCTTCACTGCCACCTAGTGCCTGTCTCACCTCCTCCCTAAACTCAACCTTGCAGTCTTCCTTTTTCAGCTCCACCATTTGATCCTTGGGTCTGCCCTCAGTCTCTTCCTCTTCTTGATCTTCAATGTCATCCTACAGACCACCATCGTGTGCTGCTTAACTACACTTTCCCCTGCCATCACTTTGAAGTCTTCAATCTCCTTCAGAATGACTCTTCTGCATAGGATGTAATCTACCTGTGTGCATATTCCTCCACTCTTGTACGTAACCCTATGTTCCTCCCTCTTCTTAAAATATGTATTCACCACAGCCATGTCCATCCTTTTGGCAAAATCCACTATCCTCTGACCACCTTCATTCCTTTCCTTGACACCATACCTACCCATCACCTCCTCATCTCCTCTGTTCCCTTCACCAACATGTCCATTGAAATCTGCTTCAATCACCACTTTCTGTCCCTTGGGTACAAGGTTCATCACTTCATCCAACTCAATCTAAAAATCTTCTTTCTCATCCATTGCACACACAACTTGCTAGGCATATGCACTAACAACATTCATCATCACACCTCCAATTTCCAGCTTTATAATCATTACTCTGTCTGACACTCTTTTCACCTCCAAAACACTCTCGACATACTGTTCCTTCAGAATAACCCCTACTCCATTTCTCCTCCTATCCACACTATGATAGAACAATTTGAATCCACCTCCAATCCACCTGGCCTTACTCCCCTTCCATTTAGTCTCTTGCATGCACAATATATCAACCTTCCTTCTCTCCATCATACCTGCTAACTCTCCCCTTACCAGTTATACTACCAACATTAAAAGTTCCTACCCTCAGTTACACTCTCTTTACCTTCCTCCTCTCCTCCTGCTTCCGGACATGTCTCCCCCTCTTCTTCCCCTTCTTCTTCTTTGGCTAACAGTAGCCCAATTTCCGCCAGCACCCTGTTGACTAACAGTACTGGTGGCAGTCGTAACCCTCCCCATTTATCCGGGCTTGTGACCGGCACGAAGAATCACACTGGCTTGTGCATCCCCTTTGGCTGGGTTAGCATTCATTAAAGTTTAATGGAAATTAATCAATATGTGCATCACATGCCTTTAAAAACGTAATATTGTAGCAAAGCATGATTAACAGAAACACCAGATAGCTCTCATTTGAAGCAATTGCATGAAATAGTGGAAATTGTGATGTCAGAAATGAAAACAAATAAATAAAAGAATAACTGGACATTTTTCACATAATCCGGATGTTCAAATTATTTGTGCTATGATTTGCCCTGTTTTCTCAGCCCTATGATGTCCTTCTATAAAGATTATATTTTAGATATTAATGTTAATGTTTTAGATGTTACAGTGAGTTTATATATATTAAAAATGCAAAGTGTTGTCAATCTGTCACACAAACACTCGCAAACCAGTGGGTCTTGAACCTTGCTCTTGGTCTTAATCTTAAGCTTATGATGTGACACGCAGTGGAGGTGCTGGCTACATCGCAGAAGTAATCAGGACTCAGGTGTTTCTGACAGCAAGCCACAGCTTGTGCACACACTATGGAGGACAGAAGAAGAACAGTAGCATGCAGAAACTGAGAGAAAGATGACGCCCAGTGGCTACATAGTCATGAGCCACGGCTGACAGGATCTGCTATCGATGACGCAGCGAACACCTCCATTATAGGAAAGACATGGCATTGCAGTCACAAACATGTCCGTGAACCATATTGCACAGAGCATGTTGATCGTCAACTACAGGATAGTGGAACTTTTTGACAAGGTGACATGTCAGAAAGAGCAGCGATGACTAACAACTCTGTAATAGGAAAATACAGAGCTTTACACAGTGACGTCAGAGACATCTGCTGTCAGTGAAGCCCATGAAAAAGAACGATGGTTGTGACATCGGCTCAGCATCAAGCCAAATGGATGGATGAGTACGGTAACTGAGACAGTGATATGGCAGAAATAGAAGTGGTGCCAGACCAGAGAGCCACATTTTTTTGAAATGTTACAAGCAGTTTAGTAGTACATGCTGGTGATCTGTTTATAAAATACATTACCATTATGGCATCTTTCTCCTTTTCAAGATGCAAATACTCTGATCGCTGTTTCAGAAGAGCAGCCTGCTTTCCATCAATTTCTTCATTCAGGCCTTCAATTCTGTCATTCATCATATTCATCTTCTGCTTCATTTCTGTTATCTCGTGCTTAAAGAAACAAAAACAGGACGCGCATTGAGACACAATAGGACAGACAGGGATAACTAAAATAAAACAGAAAATGTGAAGGGTATTTTCAGCTCTTTAGTGACTGACTTTCTCTGTTGTGCTTCCTAGGCACTTCAGTGGCATTCATTAGCATTTCTTCTTGAAAGTATTCCAACTCTGAATTTTCTTTCTTAATTAAACATTTCAAAAGCTAGCCGTATGACACAAAAAATAACAATTACAATGAAAGACTCTTGCTGAGATTGGCATAATTAACTAAATCATGAGAAACTAGCCAGTCATCTTTGAAGTAGGTTCTTCTTAATGATCTTCCTGGTCAATTGCACTTTGCATCACACTCATGTCAAATCTACAGTCCACTTGAAAATAATTCAAAGTACACAAATTAGCATTTTACATGATTTATGAAACCATTAGGACTACAAGTGACTGTGGAGGCAATCCAACATGCTGCTTTACAACTCCTATGCACTCAAAGAGAGAGACCCATGCAGTTCTTCTGCTGCCGGCTATGGGCTCCCTGCCCAGTTTCAAGATTTCTTAACCAATGCCCAAATGATTTCTTGAGAATATGTCCAAGAGAGACCTGGAACTCTTTACTGGGGTCACGTTACTATACCATAATGCTCGATCGCCTATTTAATTGCTTTAAAATGCACTGAAACACTCAAATAGAACTTACTGTACATATCAAGGGAATATTTTCATATTTCATTTTTCATGGCTTCTAAGATTAATTCTGGCCAGCTGCTATAAAACAACCTGTTTGGTTCTCTCTAAAGTCAACTATCCCATACATTAAGGTTTTTCTTCCTACCACGTTCTTCATCAGTAACCAATTTCTGCTGTTGATTGACTTTCTTTCCTTTCATTTTAATTGCCATGTTTCTTTAAGACTTAGTTCTTAAATGGCAGCCAAACAAAAATAAGATGTGAAGTGAGCCAACAGATGGCCAGCTAAATAGAGGCCTCTGTAACCAGTATTGAAAAATAATTATATGATAATTGTGATTTGTGAGCCCAATTATGTTGGCATACATGCAGCTGAAGTAAGGACAGTTCTTTCAGGCACACTTAAGTGATTAGAGCAGATATTCAAAAGAATGTGCTGTGTTTGGGTCTTAAAAGACCACAATCCATAAATAACATATTCATATAGCTCAGTTGGTAGATACCCATACCTGGTAATTTTCACAAATAGCTCAATGAATATGCAAAATGTGTGGGCATTTATAGCATGTCAGGGAACCTCTGAATGCCTCCTGCGCTCTGCCAAACCAGAACTACAGTCATCAGTATTCTCCACTGAAGAACTGGACGATGATCGTACCGCTTCTCTTTGGCTTTGATTTGTATGTATAAATGATAATACTACAATGTATATTGCGAGCAAAAGACACATTTTATAGCAAGTTAGATATATCTATATTTTTAACCATATTCTTCTAATCTTAATATTTCCACCATAGTTACTGAAGGGGTAAGGATAGCAGTTCAAGTATGTCCTGCATTTCTAAAAAAGAACATGTTCCCAGGGAGCAAGTGCCCCCTGATGGACACAGTCTCAAACTCCAGCCAATTTCTTAATCAGAAGCCAATTCTTGCTGTTAATTAAAGCCATTATTTAATTCCATGGCTTGTTGGTGCTACAGCAGACATTTCCAATATGTCTGACTTTCATTTTTCTAAGAGCAGAGTCAAAATGTTTTGTTGACCAGAGCAGATCAACATTATGAGATCTTCACCTTTCTTTATATTCAGATATTGTATAATGGGCACCGGTTAGCTGGTCTTTTGTTGGATCGTTTTGTATCTCATTATTGTTTGGCCTAATTGAGGAAAAAAAGAAACACTCAAGAGCTTTAAACAGCAAATTATTTGAAATTAAGGCAAAGGAAGTTAATTAGCAATAAAAACTGGTCATTAATTAAGTAAATGGTGAGAATGAAAAACTGCAGCCATGGTAGCCCTCTAGATTCGGAGCTGGACACCCCTGTTATAAATCTGATATGTTCATTTTCAAAGGAATTCAGCTTTAACTTAAACTCATAATTCCATGGTAAGGTCATAGTGGTCTTGCTTCAATCTTGGAGATTCACCGAGTAGACCGTACGGGAAGCTAAGAGCCAAGACCACTCAAAATTCAAGGCCAGTGGAAAGACTCTTACTAAAACATTACAGTTGTCACTTAAACATTGTGGTTTTAGGTTACAGTAGGGCCAGCATGACTTTAGAAACTTGGCTTCCACCTTCAAAGTACTGGTACTGGTACAAAACAAGATAAATAATAATAATAATAATACTCATAATAATAATAAAAATAATAATAATAATAATGATTCAATGATATTGTCATAGTACAGGTACAACAAAATGCAGTTATTGCATATCCCCTTGGGGTCAGACCACAGGGTTGGCTATTGTACAGCACCCCTTGGAGCAACTGCAGGTTAAGGGTCTTGCTGAAGGGCCCAATGGGGTAGGGTCCCCCTTGGCAGTAATGGGATTCAAACTGGCAACCTTCCAAATACCAGCGCAGATCCTTAGTCTCAGAAGTGGGAAAACATTCAATAGCTGTGATGGCAACAATGCATTTCATAAGCTAGTGCTTAAAATATGGATTGACAAATCGGCTAAGTTAAAGAAGATAAAGGAACAAGTTATGGGTGTGAATTTTTATTTATAATTTATTGATGACAGAATTATAGTGTATAATAGATATATAGTCATGCAATAAAGTAAGTACACTCTTTTTTAATATTATTAAAGACAAGGGGGCTTCGCCCGCCAACCCCCATGTTTGGTTTTCCGGATACACACTTTTAAGATTTTTTTTTTCTTTGAATTGTTGCTATTTCATTAGTCTTATTTTTATTTCAGAACTTCTGTAAAACAATATTTGGAATCTTTCAAGTCCCAATGTGCTGAATCTTTTTAATGAGGTCAGTGAGATGTGTGTATAATGACTTTGTACCATAATTCAGGATAGGTTTCTCTGTTTGGAATTTTTGCACAGACAAAACGATCTTCATCATCAGCAGTTAATACTTTTTTTGCAAAGTAACCAATAAATGCATGTGAGGTAAACTCTGTTTTTGAAATTCTCTTACTTAAACTTCAAAGCCTTACAATATTTATATACTTCTGACATATCACCTATGTCCATATATTCGATCTTTATTCACCTTTTCGTTATTTCTCAGATTAATAATTTCTCTTTCTTTGCGCTAATGCGATGTTTACTTTCTTTTTTTGACACTCGTTTTTTTCTGCTTTCATATTCTCTATCTTGCTCTGCATGTGTTTTGCGCCTACGTTTTTTTTGATTCTTTTGAATTCCAGTTTTCATTATCTCTAACCTGCTCTGCATGTGTTTGTCCCCCTTGTTTTTTAACCTTTTTATGACATTTTACTTATTTTTCTACTCTGTCTTTTATTTCTGACCTCGCTTTATCCTGCTTTTTTTTCAATGACACCTGGTCCGTGGTGATTGTTTTCCCTTTTTCGAGTAATAATTTCCTTTTGTTTGCACTACTGTGATCTTTACTTCCTTTTTTTTTTATACTTTCTAATTTTCCTACTTTCACATTCTTTAACTTTCTCCACATCTGTGTCGTGCCAACGTTTTTTTTTGAGCGTTTCGAATTCCACTGCTTTCATAATCTCTAACCTGCTCTGCATGTGTTTGTGGAAGTCTTTATGAAGTTCTACTTTGTCGTTTACTCTCTGTCTTTTAATTCTGAGCCCAATTGGACGTGCTTTTTTTCAATTCCACTTGTTCCGGGCTGATAATTATTTTCCTTATTTTCTGAATTTGCACCTAGATTCTTCTTTTTCTTTTTTTCTCTCCAACGCTTTTGAGTCTCTTTTCTCTGTGCTGCTTTCTTCTTCGCTTAGTCATCTACGTTTCATTTATAATGTATTGTCCTTATGCGCTTTATATGTGCTGAGAGCCCTGGATCTGTGTGTGCTCAAAGCCTCCTTTACATGACTGAGTGTTTTGCTGCCTCTGAGCTTATTTGATATTGATTGTAAGTAGTGTGTGTCTTGCAAGAATCTCATGTTCCACATCATCGCGAGGCGGTTCTAGGTCAATCTCTTGTCACAAAGTCTCATGTTTAAGGTCCCCGCGAGATGCTCCGTGGCCAATCTCTTTCATCTCGTGGTTTCTTTTAAATATCTTCCGTTATCTTCACGTGAAGATCACATCTCGACGCCCTAGAGTTTCTCTCCAGGATTTTTTTTTTTTATAATAAAGAGACATAATTAATAAGTCCTATAATCAGATAAATTTAACCTCTGGTGATAAACAATACATATGAGAATTCATTTTGTAATTATTTGTTCAACAAAGAATAAGTCAACATAGGTGACTGAGTCCGTAGAAATCGATTCCGATTCCAGCTCTGAGGACATCACTACAAGTTCCTGTCCAGATGACATTGCTTCCCCTGACCTGCCTTTAAAACCCGACATCTTTTTCTCTGTTGATTAATTCTGTTTTGGACTCAACACTGTATTCAGTTGTGCTTAAAACTTTGCCTTTTTGCCGCCAGTTTCAAATATACGGGTGGCTGCCCCAAACCTGTTTTCGTGTGTCGAAGCTACTCATTTCACATGTCCTAATATACAGGGTGTACTTTATTTTTCACATGACTGCATTACAAGTTACAGAATTGGATACAACACTACACTGATTGTGTTATATTCAAATCCCTCTTCTCCACTAACAAAGCAAAAAGATAAACAGAAAAGATGTCAAGAATTAATAATATCCAAATTGCTGGAAGGCTTACAGTGAATAACTGTTTTCCATGTCCTAAAGTATTGATGAAAAGTTGTAAAAAATGTCATTATTCGTCATTAAAGAATTTTTTTCTGATGTATCTCATTGATCTACAAAAGGTGTGTTAATATCCCTCCAACTGAGCAGAAAGAGACCAAAAGCTACAGGCCTGGTGTATTGAAGGTAATCATACTGAAGTTCTCATTAGGCAATGGCACTGTCATTTATTAGGCCATAAAGGGCCATGAGAGGATGAAGAGAAATGATAGGCAAAATCTTGAGTGAAAAGTAAAATGTGTAATCGAGGTGTGACAGGCGGCCGCAGACATTACCCAGCCGTGACGCCAATTGGATGGAAGGAATGGTGGAGAGAGTACCTGCAAGGCAGTACCTCTCCTGGGATGCTAGGGAGTTGCTCAGATTGACCATGTACAGCAAGGGTGTCATTTAATTTGGTCTTCATAAAACTGAATAGTTCTTGACCTCAGTGAAGAGGCAGTCAGGTTTGAAATAAATGCCTTTTTTCCAGGGTGGGTGCCACACCTTTACTTTTGCATGGGGGCTCACAGATGCACTACACCAGTGAGCAGAGGTAGTTTTAGCTATGAGGAAAATGCAGGAAACATATCAAGAACAAAGAAAATATGGTTATGAAAACCAGTGCATTGCTATTGTTCATGAGTATAACTGGTTGCAGAGTTACAGCTGTTTATGGCAGCTGACATATTCTTACAATGATCAGAGTTATCAGGGTCAATCCTGGGAACCCACTGTGGCTGCATGAGTAGGGTGCATTCTGAGGGCCTAAGCACTAACTGTAATTCCCTTGTGGGATGTGAGAGAGCGCTGTCATTCACACCTCTTTTATCAGCAGACCAGAGGCTCCATGACTTGGTGTTCCATGAAGACACGCCCATTTCCTCAAGAAGCCCCTCCCCTTCTGGGAAAGAATCCTTACAATGGTCACAACTACATCAGAACAACCGTTTTGTTAATGGACTCACATCTGAAAAGACATCACTTCTTTGATTGCCTACTTTTTCATTAGGCAATTGGTTCACAATATACCAGGATCACCACCCGGTGCCCCAACTCTTTATCTGTGTATTGCATTCTCTCTTAGATTGTACTCATACCTGAAATAAGCAGGCTTTTATTACCACGTTTCTATGTTTTTGTGTTATACCAGAAATTAAAAACTGGGTGTAGAAAAATTTTATTTGAATCTAGCAAGCATTTCTGTGTGTTACATGTGGATAATTTACTATTGTTATCTTGGTTTTTAAGATATTCCTCATTATAATTTTCATTGCACTTTTGCAGTTAATTTGGCTATTTAAATTGTTATTTACTAATCATGTTAGTGGCTATAAACCTGAAGTTGCTTGAGCCTTTTGACATTTAGTGTCTTCTGCTTGGGTGTCTACTTGTCATTAATTATTAATATTAGGATACAACTAAGGAGCAAACTCCACAGAAAAGGTGAATTAGCAGTAAACAATATTAAATATTTAAAGATAAGTCAAAAATTAAACTATTTCTAAATGTTTTATAAATTTAAAGATCACACCATACCACTGTGCTTTTCTGAAAGTAGAATAAGAAAATAAACCAACAAGATCAGAGGGAGGTAAAATGGATCACTGATTATGAAGCTGGTTGGAACAAAAACAAGCATCCACAGTGGACCCCCAGAACTGAAAGAGAGGACCACTGCAATAGTTTATGTTTTGAAATGTCACTGTGGTTTATGATTGTGAACGTTATATGTATGAAGGACCATATTTCTGATTTGATACTCAGAATAAATTAACTTTATATATGCTATGGTTGACGATTACAATCATATTAATGTGACGAAGATGCTGAGATGTTAGACACCACTGGAAAATTCATGGAAACTGGCTAAACAGATTGTTAAGAAGAAAATAACATATACTTTTATCTATTGGTTATTGGCGAGGGTGATAAACACTGCACACAAAAGAGTATAAAAGTACAGTGAAGAAAGGAGGTGAGATGCCTCCCATCTTCAAGACAAGACGATAACCACTTTGCCATTTCATAACATAAACTGTCTCTTCCTTTGCTTTGCTTTGCTCCATTCTGTTTTCTGTTGATGTCATCTGCTACATTAGAGATTTTTAAAAAAAGAGAGAATTTGAACAGAATCATATATTTTTCCCCTCAATGGGCTTCTTTCACCTGACCTTACTGTGAGGTTTAAGCAACCAACATTAACAAGAAAACAAGCCAAGTGTAATCCTTCATTTCAATTTCACATGGTCTATTCTCCTCATTCCCCTCTTCACTAAGGAGTGTGGGAAAAGTTTGTTGCTTGGCAACCAGATACAATTTTTAAAGAACAGCCTAATTTGAAGGGAGCTACAGCCCCCTGCTGGATACAGTCAGACACTACATGATGCATTGAGATGTTTTAACTCTTAGCTGTGAGGTAATGATGTGGCGTTTAAACGTGGATGGACGTTTAAGTGTCTGCAGTGATATTCATGTAGGAAAAAATCACAAACATCAGTAATCTTGTCTAAATTGTGGTAAATACTCATTAGATATTTGCTCTGAATCCTTTGCTTTTTGGAGAAGTGACAGAGGCGGTTTTCATGAATTTAGGGGAACCGGGGATTATATTGTTTAATTTATATCTCTGCTAATCATTTTTTTTGTATCATTATTAAACATGCTTCTGTATTTAGGTGTTATGGAGTTCCTAGCATCACTTTCCTTTGGCATGCTGTTATTTACAGATTATATTTAAATTTGTTTATTATTTTGAATTTGTTCCACAATGCCATTTTATGTTGCCACTCCCATGTTGAGACAGAAAGGTACTAGGTGGTTGAACAGAACATCATCTCTGTGACATTATTTAAACTGGTGTTGCACTGAAGGTAATCATCTACAATACTGTTTTTCCTCTAAAAAACAATTTGTGAATTTAATTAATTTATATTTTGCCACATGGTCTTTCTTTCATCCCAGTACTATCTTTAGCTTGTCCTTTCTGTTCTTCAATCTCCTTGTCCAGTGCTTCTCACTTTGTGCTGTCTGCTCCAATAGGCAGTACAGTGGTGAGTAGAACAGTATATTAAAGAGTGACACTGTAATCCAGTGTTATTATAACGATGGCAAAAAGTGAAGGGATAGTGATGAAGCTGAAGAAGAAATGGAAACATGAAATTTAAGTTAAACATCCAAAGGAAAATCAGGAGTGGTCTCCCCTAAACTTTCTCCTCTACTCAGATATGAATGAATATTTGAGGAGTAAGCCACAAGACAAGGATTATATGTTTATATTATGTATATTAACGAACCATCAACAACAAATCAAATCAAACTAATAACATATTGAACAATTATTAAAGTAAAGTTGAATAAATCAGACTCTGCAGCTGCATGAATAAAAGGTAAAGTACCACTTCTGGTTAGTGGAAATAGCCCAAAAGTTGAAAGAAATCTACATTTTGTACCTAATACTAGTATGCAAAATTCGGTTGACCTAAATGAAAGCATACTCAAGTTATTGTGTTTACATACACACACACACACATACACACCGAGACGCACAAACATAATTCCAAAAATGCTATTTTTGGACTCGGGAGGTCTAACATGTCGAGATTCATCAAAATCTTGAAATGGAATTTTTGGAGGAATCCAATACTTTCCATATTCTTCGTATATGAGAAAGTCAGGGAGGTCTAAAACATCAAGATTCATCAAAATCTCGACATCGAATATTTGGATGATTACAATACTTTTATACTATAAAATTCTTGTATACAAGAAAGTAAAAAAATGGTGGCAAAGCCATTCTGATGACTTAGGTGGTGTGGATAAGAAAGTTGAATGGCCATATAGAGGAGTATTAAAGATGTTTCAAGGAAATCTGTTTAGAGCTAAGACTGGAGTGCCAAGAGTGAAGACTTAGTGGTTTAATTGATAGACTTCAAAACAGCAAGCATAAGCGCTAATCATCACGAGTGCGTTTAGGTAACCAGTTTATAATGGAGTGATGGGCTAAATGCCATCTATTAAGAATTTGAAAATCCATTTTAGCTAGTTGGGCGGCACGGTGGCGCAGTGGTAGTGCTGCTGCCTCGCAGTTAGGAGACCCGGGTTTGCTTCCTGGGTCCTCCCTGTGTGGAGTTTGCATGTTCTCACTGTGTCTGCGTGGGTTTCCTCCGGTTTCCTCCCACAGTCCAAAGACATGCAGGTTAGGTGGATTGGTGATTCTAAATTGCCGCTTGGTGTGTTTGTGTGTGTCCTGCAGTGGGTTGGCACCCTGCCCAGGATTGGTTCCTGCCTTGTGCCCTGTGTTGGCAGGGATTGCTCCAGCAGACACCTGTGTTCGGATTCAGCGAGTTGGAAAATGGATGGATGGCTGGATTTTAGCTAGTTAGAATATATATACATATTGCTTATGGTAAATTTTTACTTCATGAAATTTTAATGTTTTGGAAGTTGAATTTTTCATGCTTTATTTTTATGTAAATTTTTTAATTTATTTCTTTGGTTGATAAAGATTTAATTTTTTTTCAAGCTTTATTTTTATGTAAATGCTTCAATTTTATTTCTTTTGTTGATGAAGATTTTTTTTTTTTTTTTCATTTACCTTTAAGTCATCACATCACTATTTTTGAAGTCTCCGTGGGTGGGTAATGGGTTACTAGGGGATCTTGCCTGATAGCTAAGGACCTCTTAAACAGCAAAACACCCGCATAATGCCTCACTGTGACTATGACAGCCAAGTCAGAGGTTTTCACTCTTTTTAATTTTCTTGCTTTTTGGTCGTTCTGGTGTGTGTTCAGAAAATAGTGTGCGTGTATATGTATTTATTTATTTACCTATTTATTTATTAAGTTAAAGAGCTTCTATAAAAAGCCATATTTCCCCCTGGGGACAAATAAAGTTCTGTCTGTCTGCAATGACTTTTGTCACGGAGACTCTCTGATGCTTTCCAGCACAGGATCAGGAGCTCCCTGTCCCTGACACAGTTTTAACTAATGAACTGGTGAGGATTGATAATCTTGGGACCAGACACAATAATTTTCAACTCATATTTCTCTTGTCTTGGCTCAATATAAAAGCTGAATGACCTTTTGCAATCTCTGACTGACTATGATAACATTTATGGTTACGGTTTAACCCTCTGGCATTCAGAAGACAGCCTTTTTGTTTTCAGTTTCATTCCCATCTCCTGGTCTGCTACTTTTAATGTCTTGAGTGGTCACCTGAGGGTAAAAAGCCAAGCTGCTTCATGTTTCCATGATCTGCTTAACACTGACTTGGAAACTGGTAACAGAACTACTTTGGAGAATATGGAAGTGCCGTTACTTAAGTTGCTTAAGTAACACATGGAGATGCAGCCTCAGGGATGCTAGAAAGGGTGAGATGTGCTTGGGGTTTCAGTGAAAAGCTTATGCAAATTCAGCTGTAAAAAGGTGGAGAGAATTGTTAAGAGAATGACTATGCAAATGAGTAATATTTCATCACTGGAGTTAAGAGAAAGGGGCGGCATCAGCACAGTTTGTCATTCACTGAGGAGAACCTGATGGGGTGGTTTGGTCACTTGGAGAGAAATGTGTAGAATGACTGAATGAAGAGTTGGACTGTGATGGAGCTGAAGGTGGATTATGTTAAGTTGTAGGGTGATGGATACAGAGATGGAAGAAGTGAATTGTACTCCTGGAGATGCCCAGGACCATTGAAAAAATGGAAATTAGTTTGGGGCAAACCAGAGCAAATGGGTAAAATTATTAAACAGCCATTAAGCAGGTTATTACAGTTTTTGACTCTATTCTTATGGCTCAACTAATTTATTTGGTATGTTCATTTTAAAGTAAATGTGGTGTTCTGTTCAGTGCTAATAAAAATAAAATTTTCAGAGATTTTTATTGCTACTCCATAGGTTGGTAAGTAAGAATGCTGTGATGTGTTGATTTTACGATGAATCCTTAAAAAACAAAAAAGAACTAATTAAGCCAATCAGCCAAATGAACTTATCATTGGACCGTCATTTAGAGACTTTAAAAAAATATTATATATTTCAGGACTCTACTTCTCTTAATTATATATTGTGATGCAACCTTTATAGTGCAAAGGACCGGAGGAGAGAGCGTGCACAGAGCATTATCTCGGATCACGAGGTGGCAGCCCACCTGGGTTGTTATGGCACCATTGATACCCACAGGGCACACTGGGAACTGGGGTTTGTTAGTTCAGCTCTGTTGAGGTCCGGGGGTGCCTCCAGAGGGTGGTGCAGGGACTGGGGAGCCCCACTTTGTCGGGCTCCCACCTCACCCAGAAGTTCTTCCAGACCACTCTTAGGTGACACCATAAGTACTCCTGGGTGTCTCAAAAAAGAAGCCTCAACTCCAGGAGCCACAGTCGGTTTGGCAGGAAGGAGGACAAAGCTTGCTCGAGGAGCAGAGGTGGAGAGATGACAGAGGAAGAGGGAAGAAGAAGAAAGACAGAAACACAAAGTGTTGCTGTGTGCTGTGCTCTACTGTACTTGTGTAACTGAGGTGGGAAACACTTGAAGAGTTTCACACGAAACACAATAATGAAATCCTCTTGTTTGCTGTGGCTTGTGTCCGAGCCTGTCTGTGTTGGGTATTTGGGGAGCCAGAATGCCCCTTCTGGCCACAATATCAATCTTATGCAAATGTGCATTATTTATTTTTGTATAATATTTATGTATTATTTTTCTTATCTAATTTGAATCTGTTTTTCTTTGCATGTAAAAACTTTTTTGGCATCTTGTAAAGAACTTTGAGCTACAGTCTTTTTATGAAAATGTGCTATAGAAATAAATGTTTTAAAATGTGTCACACATGTGCGAATAGGAGGGAGCTGTATGGACCAAGTAAGGGTAATTCCACGCCAGGCCAGGGGTGGCGGGGTGCGCTAACCTTTCTTCTGTTGCCTCTGCAGACAAAAAACGGGAAAACCTGTCTGATCCAACTCTGAAGACATCACTTCTGGTTCCTGCACCCAGAAGCACATCACTTCTGGTGGCAACCCCAGAAGCACGGCACTTCCTGTCTGGACATTTAAAACCGCCATCTTTTCCAACCATCCTCAGTTCAATTACAGACTCCAATCCATGCACATCAGTGTTATTTTCACACCCTTTTTACAGCCAGGGAAATTATATGGGTGGCTGCCCCAAACCTTTTTGAGTGTGTCAAGTCTATTTATTTCACAATGTTATATGCGTAAATAATTGCCCTATACTGAAAGAAACAAAATAATTTTAAATAAAAGTTAAAATTTGTAGCAAAAGAAGAGATTGGAGGTCTTACCTGAGCTGTAATAAGGCTCTTATGGTAAAAATTTCCTTCTGATCTGGCTGATTCATACATGCTTTGCTGCTCTCGAAATTTTCTTTCCTTCTCTGCAAGTTTCTGTATGTATTCAGCAACCCGTTTCTCCCACACTGCAGCTTCTTGAGTTTGCTGAAGTACCTATGAATGTTAAAAACAAATATATATAGTATAGATTATATGTGTGTGCCTGTTCTATATGTAGTATACATAGGTACTGTTATACAATCAAAAAAATGATTCAAACACAGAGCATGCTATTATTAATCAGGAACAATCATGTTTAGTTTTTAATTTGTTCATAAAAGAGTTCAAGTTCAATGTTTTTAACTTGTCACCTTACGAACCCAGCATCCTGGCTTTGATTCCTGAGTGTCGATGTTACCCATGAGCAGCTTTACATGTTCTCCCTGTGCCTGTATGGGATTTCTTCTGGGTGCTCTGGTTTTGTCTTCACACAGCTCATAAAATTTTGAGGGTAAGTTACCTGGCAATTCTAAGATGGCATCCAAGTGGGTTGGCTGGCTCGCTCCTGCTTTCAGCCCAGTTTTGCCAGGACAGCCTCTAGCCATCCTTAACCCTGAATTAGATTAAGTGGGTTTGAGACTGTTGTATAACATGTAAAAGTATTTTTAAAGGGAAAAATAAAGAAGAGATAAATAATCAATATGAGGGAGTGATCTAGCGATGTTCCTCTTACCCAAAATGAAGCTAAGTATGCTTAAATATACTTAAGTGGAATAAACACAAAGGAGTAATGATACACACAGGGACTACAGAAAGTAGAAGCTCAAAACTGTTTAACAACAAAGGTTGCAGCTTATTCGTGTTTCTCTCTAACAAGTAGGGTGACTTGCCCCTTTTTCCTACCTCTTAGTATCATAAAGACCCCCAAAACGCTCACCTCCCACTCTTTCTCCCAATTGTTGTCCCACCACTTGAGCCCTTGCCTCCTTTCTTCACTTAAATTGAAACTCTATTAACCTGAGGACATGATGAACTTGGAAGCCTGCCCTGAAATCGCTTCCAGATAACCCAGAATCCTTGAGCCTTTAGTCAAGCTTAAAAGGACACTTCTGCAAGGCAGCTCCCTAGCTGTTTGCTATGGTAGATGGGCAGCACAGTCCATAAAACCTCTGACCTTGAATTTTTCATTGACTAGGAAGCACTGCCACCTTTGGTGTTCCTTTCCTGGTTGCATTACTCTCTTTTTAGGCTGGGGAATGGAAATCCCTGCCAACTGCTGGCTTGCCTTTCCCCGACATTCCAAAGGAGAATTTCAAACATCCATTCAGGCTGCCTCTTGTTTTTTTTACTCATTCTGGCACCCCTGTCTCCTGCCCCTTCAGTTAATGAAGCGCACAACGATGGTGTACAATCCTCCAGCAGCACCTGTGATCCTATACTGGCATATGCAGAACCTTTCTTGCTGCTGCCAGTGTGACACTCAGTCTTTCCTTCCAGCATGCCTCTGTCTCTTGGTCTTCTCCTACAGATGATGCTGCTATTGCCAATGAGTTTCCAAATGCACTGGTAGAACATCATGGATTTTTATTACCAGCATGAGCTTTGTGCTTTTTACTAGGATCCCTCTGGGCCCTGTTCCTGTCCTGCACCACACTTTCAATGCTGCAATCCCTTGGCACACCAGGCCAGCCATCATGAAATATTTCAAATCTGCCTAATTCAATTAAGGTGGCCGTGAGTCACTACAGCATACACCCACACGAAACTCATTTGGAACTGTAGATGAACACATTTTTAAGAAAACAGGAAATCCAAAGCATTCAAGGAAAAATCTCATGCAGACAAAGAGAAAACATGTAAACTCCAAATAGACAACAACTGGGCATGGGATTCAAACCCAGGACACTGGATTCATAAAATAGCACTACTAATCTTGGTGCCAGTTTGCCACCCTCAGAAAACACTCTACATAATACACACAAATAACATTTAAACAATATAGCATTGTCTCAGCCAGTGAGAAGAAAAACTGCAACAGTACCATTTTATAAACAAGACTTGTGTAGGCCAGGGGTCTTGAGACCAGTCCAACAGGATTGGGTATACTCCAACCATCTATTATCCAACCCGCTATATCCTAACTACATGGTCACGGGGGGTCTGCTGGAGCCAATTTCAGCCAACACAGGGAGGAAACAAACACCGGGCAGGGCGCCAGCCCACCTCAGGATTGGGTGTACTGAACACAGGTAACTCTGTCCTGGAGCACAGAGAAGGGCTAAGGGGTAGAAAGCAAACCCATGAAAAGCCTGTTATGTTTTGATGATCCCACACTGAGGTTATCGACTTGTCCAGTACCATATATATATATATATATGATGATGCCATGATTTTGATGCAAAATCGTCTTACTTCAATGTTTTGTACACAAATTTCAATTAGAATACATTTTTACTACTAATGTGAACTCAAGTGTTAACCACAAATTCAACATTTATAATACACAAATACAACTATGTCTTACTTTCTTGGTGAGTTCATCGGCAGAGCTCATGTAGCGGTTCCGGTCTTTCTCCAGCTGGTTAATAACTTTCTTTTGCTTCTGATCCTCATCTTTATACTTTTGTATATCCCGTTCCAAGTTTTTTTGTGTTTCCTCCATCAGCTTCATTTTGTACATTTGCTGGTGCAAGGCACTGAAGGCTTCCCTCTCAGTCTACTCAAAAGGACGAAACATGAAATGATCAGGGGTGGCCTGTTCCTGCCACAGTACATATAATTTAAGTTGGACATTTGTAAATGCAGTTTACTTATTCTTAGGTGTGTTCATAAAAAGTATGAGAGCACTTAGTGTCATTGCCATGTTTGTCTGTCTGTCTGTCCATCCACCCATCTACCTGTCCAAATGATACAACCAGTGGACTGATGTCTTTCAATTCTGGAACACTTATTGTTTAAGTACATTCGATTTTGTTAAGATATAGCACTTTAAATCGAGCGTCCTGTTCAAATGTTTGAAATTTTAAACAATGTTGGTAAATTTTTGAAACTGTCTTTCTTATACCAGAGAGACATTCTTTGCGATCTCAACTGCTGATTAATTTACTGTTTTAACTCGATTTATATTTTACTCACACTGTAGTCTGTATAAGAAATATTACATCAATGTTGATATTTTCCTCTTTTACACCTCCTATAATCACTACTGATGCCTGAGCAGATCCTCATTAGAAGTTACTTAAACTCCAGTAGAGTTGCATGTATGACTGGAGACTTGTCGAAAACTCTAATGCACACGTGCACTGGTGGGCTTCAGCATAGATTTTACTTATTCACCAGTGACTTTCTCCAGAAATTTTTTGTTTTATGTTTAAGAAAAATCAACTGCAATCAACTATAGACCCTCCATAACTGACACTCAACAAAAACACAATTTTTACATCACTTAAGTTGGAATCTTGTGTCAATGAAAGTTATTTCAGACAACACAAGTCTATTGGTTTTGATTTTTAACTACATGATATTGGAAAATGACATTAAAAACATTTTATGCAATATACTAATACATGCAGTTACATTCAATATACAATCCATATAGAAAAAGTTTTCTTTATTTTTAATTTTCTTGCTTTATAGTTATTCTGTTGTATGTTCAGACCTAAGTGTGTGAGTGTGTGTTTGTGTGTGTGTGCATGTGTGTGTGTGTGTTTATTTATTTATTTAGTTTCTTCCTTATCTACCTAAAATATTTTATATATATATATATATACAGTAGTAGTGGGAAAAGATGAAGAGGAAAAAGAAGAATAACAACACACATGCCATGCAGGAAGAACAAGCATCCTGGCAAAGATAAAGGGTGGCTTCTTGCACATACAGGAGGCCATAATTGATGGACTGGCAGAATAGGCATACAGAGAGCAGTTCATTCCCCCACATGACAGGTGGCAGCATTCCTTAGGGCTGAACCCCATTAAGAAACCCACAGGGTGGCATGGGATTGAGAGTCCAGGAATGGAGCTTTGGGTACTGCCAGAGGGCATTGCCAGAGGAGGACTACCCTGATTTCCATACAACCCGGAAGTGCTCTGGATGACCTGGGTATGACACAGGAAACTGTTCCCATGTCAGATTTGAAAGAGACCCTGCAGCCTCACTTAACTCAGTCAGAGTCAGAGTTGGGAGGCAGCGGGCAACACTCTACGGGAGGTGTAAGGAGTGGATTTATATTTGAGTACTGTGACTGGTGATTCTGTAAAAAAGGTGTTGGAGGTGATTTTTATTGAACCTGGAACTATGTTGGGCATTACTGTGTCTGTGGTTTGATATATATGTAGATAGATAGATCGATAGACCTCTATATATATAAAAAAAATCTAATGTCTGTCTGTATGTCTGTCCACTTTTCACGAGAGAACTACTTAATGGAATTAGAGCGGGTTTTTTTCTATAATTTGCTTGAACATTTCAATTGATTTTGCAACTTCTCTCATCGCACTAAGTATTATAGTTCGGTTGTGGCACCGATTTATTTCCACGAATCCAAGAGACAGGCTGCTTGGGGAGGTGCTACCTCAGGAGTGGGGAGCCGGGTGGGGTCTTGCTCACTTACACGGCAGCCTCCGTTCGAGTCGCTCTACCACTCACCACGTGTTGGAGTGCACCTTGCCTCTGCTTAGCTAGCAATACCACCTTGTTCAGTAGACATTATCATCTACAGATTGTTAAAAAGTAACATTTGACGTTTTTGAGAGAGAGATCACAGCTACATGTGTTTTAGATAGTACCTGCTTATTGGCAGAGATATCACGGCCACGTGCTCTTTTCCCCACACGTGGGATGCTCTCCCGTCAGAGCTGAACACGATCAGATACAGTGGCAACATTTGACGTTAGAGAGTACCTACTATATCAAGAGGCCCTCAGATACGGAAGCTATCAATATAAATTCTTCTCAATACAAATGTTTACATTTATTTTCAGTTTTTTATGGATTTTTAAAGTTTTTTCTGTTTCACTACTACGCAGGCGGAGCCTTGGGGGACAGCTAGTACAGTATATATGTGTGTGCGTGTGTGTAGGTCCTGTGAAACCAGGTGAAAATAGTATAATCAAGTAACTATTGCATGAAACATAATTTTTTCATTTTTTTTGTTTTTATTTTAACATAATTTTTTTGCATTTTTTTTCTTTATACCTTAACAGATTTCTCTTTAAAAATAATTCATTGACACCATTTCCTTCCTTTCCCTATAAGTCATATCTGGCACAATCTTTAATTCAGCTTTAAAGATCCCTACAAAGACAATGTTTCCCAGGTTTTCAAAGGCTAAGAGATTGCTTTGCTCTCTCCACTCCACGAGATGGAACATATTTCATTCACAGGATAATGTACAGACATGGCATCATCTTGTTGAAAATGCTGTTTACAATCTGGGGATTTGTTTAGTATTTTGGAGCTGTCATTTTTATGATTGTTCTGTGCTTTTACAGACTCTCTGCTTCAGTATTTTGTCTGTGTGTCTTCTACAACATCATACATATTATATACTTCTTAGAAATGTTGTTACTATTGTTGATATTTTCCATCAAAATACAATGGCCAGTGAACATAACGTTTATCTCATAGGTTGTATGACTATAATTCTTAATTTTAATAATGAAATTTAAAGAATATTCAGTATTATTTTTAATGTTTGAAAATACAAAGTACAATGTTTTCTCAATTATATAACTTTTTAGCATAAAACAAACATGAAGCCCAAAGTCGACAGATAGTGCAACTCAAGAAAAATGGTATTATAAAATGATAAGATTACATTGCTTAACTTGTCCCTCTCTCGCATGAGATCATCGAATGCTTTCTTATCAGCCATCGTTTGTCTCTTAAAGGACTCCAGTTCTGAAGAAAGAGAAAAAAGTCATATTTTATAATGTCTGCATGAACTGAATTTTATTTATACGTGGATAATAATGCGTTGTGTACTCTCTCGTTTTCCAAAGGCCTCTGAGCTCCGAGCTCTATAGATCAGGTGGTTGTGGAGGTGTGTGAGGAGTTTATATCCCCTCAAAGGTTAGTTCTTGATTTGCATTCAGTGGTTTAAGATTAGGTTCTGCTTGCCCACCCTGTGATAATTAATACATTTTGGCTCTATTCTGTAGTGAAGAGAGCATTACATTAAATTTGTTGGTGATAGAATAATTCAATCAAGGACAAATATATACTGGACATTGTAAGACACTAGAGGTTGCTGTTGCCTCTTTCAACCCAACAGACAGACGCTGACACAGGGTAAAAGTACCAAGAAGTATTCTTTTTATTCTCTTACTTCTTGTAATAGTGCCCAAAAGCACCTCTGCCACAATACACAAGCAAAATACCAATAATCAGCACACAAATCTCTCCTCCACTCCTCCCACCAAGCTCTGTCCTACTCCCTCCCAACTCCGGATGGCTTGGTGAGTCTCCACCAGTCCTTTAAACAGTCTTTGACCTGGAAGTGCTTCTGTCCTTCCGGCCACATGAATGTTCTGCACTTCCGGGTCAGATGGAGACTTGATGATTTCTTCAGCTCGGAAGTACTTCTGTGGTTCCGTCACTGTAACTCAGGAGTACTTCCAGGCTTATTTAAAGCTATAATTTAGCAATTGAGCCCAAGCCAGCATATGAGACATAGCATCACAATTGAAAGACAAATGACAAAACTGTGTCAAAGCAATGTTTGAAAGTTTTGAGGAAATACATCTGCATGCTTATCTAAGAAGAGCATTTGCTTAATAACTACTTTTTATGACTGTTATAAGTAATGTAATTTTAGTGAGGAGGGAAAGGAACCATGGGATCCCAAATGCATATCAGAATCAAGTTTTAAAAAACAGGCAAAGGACTGAACGATAAAAGCAAGAAGCACGAGTAACTAAAACCAAAGGGTGTCACAAAACTCACGACTCAGGAAAACCTAGAGCTAGGACTTGCTTGGACTGAAAGCTAATTTCCAGTAAGAGTTTATTTTTCACCAGTGTTAGAGATCCAGAAAGAAATATGCAGTAGATGAATGGTCATTCAGATGAATCATGAAGGTAAGTTGGAGTGTAGCAGGGGCACAGCGAAGAGGGAACAAAACCCGAGAAATGACTGCCACAACCTGTAGAATACAAACTTTCATAATTCCATGTAACTATACAGAGTGGAAAGAAAATTATTAACAAGGCATATTTTAATAATAAAAAGAAGTTCTTGCCTCTCTCCAGCCTATCATTCTGAAGTTTCAGTGTGCCCTTCTCTTGCTCGACCTCTGCGTTCTGCTCTTCTGTCTGATGTAACTTTTTTTCCGTATTTTCAAACAATTTCCGAAATTTGTTGACCTCTTGATCCAAATGTTTTATTTTATCATCTTTAAGCTGTAAAAAAAAAAAAAAAACTTACAAAAAGACATAAAGTTACCTTTCTGTAATATGTACATCATTTTCCTTTCAGGAAAAACAATAATAACCGATACTTTGGTGGAATATAAAAAAACTGCAAATATGTGACAGGTTATAAATGTATCATGTTAGATTTGACGATTTCCTTAAATTCATTTTGAAAACAGTTGTGTGTTTAATCTTACCAATTTACAGTTCCATTACTTATCAAATTCCTATAATATACAGAATTTAGTGTATTTAATACCAGTTTGTGATTAAAAGTGTTGCAGACAAACACTTCATTATCTACCCTTAAAAGAGAGCTGCAGTATTTTATAATGTTTAAATGAACTTCTGGATTGGAAAAGTATAAAAACCATAATAATAAATACATATTTGAAAAAAAAAATGCAAAAAATTCAAATACAGGTTCTAAAACCAAGATTCACAGCAAATATAAATGACAAGCCAATCAAGTTTACAAGTGATACCAAACTAGATTGAAAGGCAGATAACACCATCCATTATTAAATGGATCTGGATAAAATTCAGACAGGTACCAGACATTGATAAAACTCCAGTCCATAACAAGATAAGGTCACACACACCCTAATGAGTGTTTCCTATCAACTAAACCTGCACATCTTTAATGTTTGCCATCAGGGCCGGTGTGTTAAATAATGCTGCCTGGAGCCAGGCACACCACCGCCAAAATATATCATTACTAGGCATGAGACAAAACACTAACTACACATCAAATACATATTCATAATAAAATCCTCTTATAATACAGTATTATCCTTGGTACAACAAGAAAATAATATTCAGATAATATTACAATTGGAAAGAATGTGTAAATACATGAAAGATATTCACTTAATTTTAATAAAACACACAAAATAGACACAAAAAACATCCATCCATCCATCCATCCATACCCCTCCTTGAACCGTCACCTTATTGTGGTGGAGGGGTTTGCGTGTCCCAATGATCCTAGGAGCTATGTTGTCCGGGGCTTAATGCCCCTGCTAGGGCCACCCAAGGCAAACTGGTCCTAGGTGAGGAACGAGACAAAGAACGGTTCAACAAACCTCCAATGACACAAAAAACAACGCAAATGTATAAATTCCTCACCACTTCTGTTTAGGCCAAATGTATATTTTTATTTATTTTGTGAATGTGAAACAAATCTTGGCAGTTTCGCTCATCTCTAAACACCACAGTAGTTTCAAACTTAAACCTGCAAGCTAAAGGGAGCCAACCCTTTCAAACTAAACACGCATTGTGCAAACTTAAGAGACATTTAACAAACTCTGTACCTGTGACACCTTAACAACATTCCAGAACTGAACACAATTTTACAAAATGACAACCAATGCAGTATACACACAATACAATTTTTATGTAAAAGTAAATTTTCTTTACACAGTACAAATTACAGTCCACAATTCATCTTTGTCTTGTTGAAAGTTCCTACCAATTCCATTACACCATATAACAAAAACATTCTTGTTTGTGAAAAATCAGGGAAATTAATGCAAATTTCAGTTAGTAGGGTATAGCTTTGAAATGGACATATGCTGTTTAGATGCTCGGATGCTTTCAGTGCTGCAAATACCATTTCTGTTGGATTCGAAACTGAAATGAAAGCATTTCTTATCATTTTTAATGGCAGTAAGTAAATTAGACAAAAGATAAGTATATAATTCTTGTAGTTCATAGGAAACTTTCATTTTTTTGCATTATTATATCATAATGTAAAAAAAACAAAAAAAAACAATTGTGTTGTATGAAAATTCTGCCTTGACCAAGTTGCTGCCTGTGGCGATCTCCTCACCACTTCACCCAATGTGCTGGCCCTGCTTGGCATCCCATCGGTGTCTTGTCCATTCCTAATTGCATTGTTCATACAAGGACGGGTGAGTACGAAGTGGTGTTAAGTAACGGGCAGGCATACAATAATAAAAATGTGTAATATATGACTCTTGACTATAGGAGAGAGTGAGGTGTATAATAATCCCTACTTGTAATTAAGGTACTACTAGGCAGCTTTGCCCCCTGCTCACCCACCCCCTTAACCCCCCAAACCTGGGGCACGCTTGGCACCAGCTGCTTCACACCTCTGCCTCTCGCATAGTGAAGAGGAGGGCTGAATGCATGCTAAGGAGATGTGGTCGCTCCTTCCGAAACCCCTTCTTAAACGGTGATACAATGAGAAACAAATACATTTTTTTACCTCCACTATGCTCGATCAAATGGCTTGATGCTGCTGCTGCTTGTGCCTCACTGCATGATCTGCAAGTCACACAGCGCTTCAAACATTTAAAAGCAGCTGTCCTTTTGTCTCACTGCCTTGTCTCACAGGACATTAAAGTGTCTCCGAGAAAATCACGTCTCGACCCAAGATTTTTTTTTATAATATAGAGATATATACATTTGAGTTACTGAAGTAACAGTGCAAATGAGACCACTTGAGAATTTAGCTTTTTTTACACCACCCCTCAATAAATGAGAAATGAGACTCCACAGGACGGCTAGTATAATGTACCTTTTGCTGCCGCTGCAGCTCCATCTTTCTGAGCTCCTCCTTGCTCCATTTAGTGCGTGCAGATGATGGTTTGCTGTTCTCGGGTGATCTGCTGTTCAGAGCCTTACTCTTTCTTCCAGACGTCACACTAGAACTCATTTTGTCACCTTTTTTTTGAGTGCCTCTGTTTAAAACACCAAAAAAGCAATGTTATTAAGTTGAAGCTTGTATTAATGAGGGAAGTCAACTGTGGCCAAATGTCTAACTTTCCAAATAAAGAGCCCGAATGTATATAAAATATTTACTAGGAGACTTCTGTGGCCACCCCATTCATAAGGCTTCACATGCTGAGAAGGAGGCGAGTTAAGGCACTCACAGGTAGGTGGATGTCCTTGTCAGTGGTTTTAGACTAAGAACAAAGAAAGTTAGTTTAACGTTAGTCTTATTTTGTCATATCCACCTGCTAACAGTGAAATTCTGAGGTGACGTTAAAGTTAACAGAAATTAAAAGGAAAACAAAATTATTTGAATGGTTAAATATGAAAAGTGCAAAATAATAAGTCATACTTAAAACATGTTTTTTGCAAAAAGTAAAATTTTCTGAGAATGTGAAGAGCTAATAATGGACGAAAGGACATATAAAGGACATATGCAAAGTATGAAAGCAAAACAAGGAAGTTAAACATAGCTGAATATCAAGGAGCAAGTAGAAGAATGGCAGTAATTTATCTCTTAAAACAATGAAATCTGTTACAACAATGAAAAATGAATCTAACAGTTGGAGGAAGGGGCCAGAAAATGGCTTTTCTATTGAAGTTTATGGGCAAAGTTTGGATACAATATATTATTAGTTTGACATTCTTGACTTCTATAAAGCAATGTTTTGTATGAGTAGAATGCACAACTAGAATAATAATAACAAGAGCAGGCCATTCAGGCCAACAAAACACGCCAATCTTATTCCCCTAACTTTTCCAAACTGGCATTAAGATGACTTTTGAAAGTACCTAGAGTGCCACTCTCTACCACACGACTTGGTAATTGAGAACAGAATAGAATAATAACATTTCTAGTTAGGCAAAACAAACAGAATTAAAAAATATCTAAGTATCTTGTCCCTCTGGTAAATTCAATACTAAACAGGCCTTTTGGAGGTCCAAAAATCTCATTTACTGCATGTCTTGTAGGAAGTGTCCGGCCATCTGCGTAGGTTAAACAGGAAGATGGCAAGCAGACCGTTTCAGGGAGCGCCTCTGAGCCGTTAAAATTAAAGACTTTACAAAGCCTATTGTAGAACACATCACTTCCTTTGAGTATAGCCAGACTGGTCTCTGTTTGTGTTCTTTCACAAAGACACTTTTTAAAGATAAACAGAAGAAGCTAAGCACATTCTCAGCCTTGGATCACATATTTCTCCAGGTCTTAATGACTGTGACAATGTGGGTTCTGCTCCATGCTCCCATCCGCTGTTCGGGAGCCCTTGAACCCAACACCGTCGATAGATATAACTGAGGTGAGCTAGACAGTGAGGCAATAACATTTGAGCAAGGGGATGATGTAAAAAAGTACAAAGTGCTTTTATTTAAAATCCAACAAAACAAAAACAAAGTGTCCACAAAGTGCAGTGATTCAAAACTGTTCAAAAAGTCGTCTTCAAATAAATAATCCATAAAAGAAAAAACGCGGAGGTTAAAACAAATACAAAAAAAAAAAACAATCCTTTAAAACCAGAGGTTAAAACGTTGCTGGAAGCATTCTTAAAACCAATAAGCCCGGTGCTCTTCTACGCTAGCATCTCACCTGCTTCTCCCTGTTGGGCTTTGCAACAGGCGAGATGCTCTCTTTGCAGCTGCCCTTTCTCTCATACACACCAGGTATGGAGACCTCCCGATCCTGGCTTCGGTCTGGCACTCATTCCAGGCCCGAGACTTGAACTTCTTGGTTTCCAGGATGCCCACACCAAGGACTTCACCTCCAAGCTTTCCGACTCCCACCGCCGCCCCGGCCTTACGCGGACAGTCTCTCCTTCTTTGGTCACTCCCGCTACATGATCGCTCAGCGGGAGCGACTTCTACTTCAACTCCCGGGTGTCGGCCTAACACCCAGGCTTCCACGCAGCTGCCCGCGAGCACTCGTTCGCTCGCTTGCCCACACGCACCATCTCTCTCTCCTGCTTTCTCCAGTCACCTCCGTCTCTCTCTCTCTCTTCCTTGTTCCTTGTTATTCGATGTTAATTAATGCTGATTTATTTTGTTTTCATATTGTGTTTTTTTATTTTTCTATTCTTTATTATGGAAAGCACTTTGAGCTACTGTTTGTATGAATATGTGCTATATAAATAAATGTTGTTGTTGTTGTTGTTCCTTTTTTTTCCTCCGTTTTTCGTTCGTTCTCCCCTCCTAACCAACTCATTCTTCCTTATATTGAGAAGGCGGCCATAGCAGCTGCAGCACATTAGCGACAGAAACAATCACGGATGTGGGCAATCCCTCACCTGTGCACTAGGTGAGAAACGGCCACACCGCAGATCGCTCTGCGGCTTGCTGCAGCCACCACGCCCCCTCACTGAGCCGCCGCGAGCGCGGTGGTTATTTATTTAAATAAAAACGGCCTTTGCTGAGCGAGCTGTGGACCCATAACACCACAATGACCAACTAACTTTTTCATCTCTCCCTTCATTTTCTCCAGTGCCAGTTTTTTTCCACCTACTCCCACCTTTTCTCCTTTTATCTTCCCTGGCTTTGTTACCTCCTTCTCTTCACTTCCTTTATATCTTATTCACTTTACACTTTTCAGTTGCACATCTGATGAAGGCTATATAGCTTTCACATTCTTTCTTTTTCAATGTGGAAATAACTTTTAAACCTTTTGTTTTCTAAAAAAAACTGTAGACCCATGTCACCACTGAGACATGATTTTAAAAATGTAAGATTCTTTAATAAAGAATGAATCTAGGCATCTTTATCAAATTGAGCAGTAAAGTAAAAAAAGCTTAATTTGGCTAAAAAAACACTATCATGTCTAGCCAAAAAGACAAGTGGTTAAAAGCGACAATCATTAACTATTCCAAAAATACATGTAATAAGGCAATATACTCACTCATGTTGAAGTTTCAATTAAGAATATAATCCCCCCTTAACATTTACTAAGTGAACTAAATATCTATGTAATAACATCGATAACAGACCTGTTTTTCTAAAATTAACTGAAATGTTTCACACTCCTCCACTTTGTGAGATGCTGTATTCAAATGAACTTAAAATATACAAATGTAAAAAGAAGAATAGCTAACTCTGATGACTGGGTATAGGCCAAGGCATGGGCCCATTGAACAAGTCAAAATACAAATTCTGCATCAAAGTTTAATGTGGATTAAAGAGTAAACCCTCCTAAAATTAATAAAAAAAACATTAATTAGAGTTAATCAAATAGAGAAGAGTAGTAAAGAATAGAAAAGGAGGTGGGAAATTGGAAAGATACTTTTAAAGTATGAAAGATAAACAGTTATTAGCACATTTCCTTCATACCTCTGGGCACTCAGGTTCACTTCCAGGGCTGACTCTCTAAGTAGATTAGATACTTACCCTTTATTGTTCTTCTTGTATGTGTGTGTGTGTGTGTGTGCATGTGTGTGTGTATGTGTCTTTTTGTAGGTATTGTATTACTGTGAATCTTCTGCTGAGGCACGCAAATAGAAATTTCATTGTATTGTGAAGAAATGAGAAGGAACGTCAACTTAAACTGAATTATCTCTTGGCACTGTACTTTGTAAAACAAATGATCATGCTTGTGCGTAAAGATAAAAGAAACAGAAGCAGTAATTACATTAGTATAAAAACAAGCAAGAAAGTGCAGAGTCTCCCTTCTAAATAATGTTTTGAAGTCAACTGAAGCAGTTCTTGAAATTAAAAAAAGAACTTCCAGTACTTTAAATTTCAAATAGTGTTGGGGAATGCAAGTGTAATACCACTTGAAAATACAGAAATTATAGCAGAGAGCAGGGGATTCAGAAGTGCAAAAGCTTAGTGTGTTTTTCTGCAGATTCTGTCTAATCTGAATATGGATTGTTCGTGGAGTGAAGTGCCAGCACACATTGGTATATAAACATTAACTGCTGGTACTCACACAGGCAGAATGGGGGATGTGCTTGTACGAAGTAACGGTGTGTATCAACTCACTTTAAGCAATTGTTTTAAGGAAAATTGGACAGAATAGTACATTTCATTAAATGTAGATTTCAGGGAAAAAATACAAATATGTCACAAGGATTATCTGTGAAGCTGGCACCTAGACAGGTACCTGACCTGGATGTGGGTGCAAATCAGCAAAACTAAGCAATGATATCAGGATTTATTCCTAGAGAGTCAAACTTGTAGAAATTTTGGCCAATAATAATTTGGTTGAAAAATACTATAACCACACGCTCACCACAAGTATAGGAACGATCATGGAATAGTTTGAAAAAATGATGATCTTTGGCTACTAAGCAAGAAAATATATCAGGGGTTGTTAAAGCAATACTTCATTAAGAGTTTGTGAGCACTGGACTACTGTAATGTGTAAGACAGGAATAGTCAAGTTAGTGAAAGGAAAAACACAAACATCTTAAAAGTGCTTTTAAATATCAAAAAAAAATTCAGACAAGGAAAATAAAAAAGCAAGAAGAAAGAAAAGACATCTAAGTCCTTAATAAGATCACAATAAAATGCAGGCTTCGTACAAGGATAAATGACAAGCCCTGAGATGGAGAGAGAAATGCAGTTAAAAGAGAGAAACTGACCTCTGACCAGCAATGCTTTGCAGCTCCAAGGAAGCCCACCTGTAGAAGAAGCCCAGAATGAGAATTGATTTGAGGCCCCTGATCTGAAAGTGAGGAGTGCCGGTTGTGCTGAGGTGCTGTTAGATACAAATATGATAAATAAGTGGTCACCTAACTATTTGTTAAAAGTAATTATAAATACACAACAACCCTAAACAGGATTAATTGACAGCTGGCTGGTGTATACAGTGTATATAATTGTATTTATTTCTTAAAACAATATGCAAGTGCATTTAAAAATATGTACTATATAATTTGTTTTTCCAATAGGCAGCATTTTAAAGCCATACCAGGGTTATTGATTTCTAGACAACAGAAAGCAATGTTTCAAAAATATATGTTTAATAAAGTTTCATGGCCAAACAATAATTTGTTTAAAAGAAAATGGGCAAGAAAGCCTTGGGTTAAAGTCATAAGTCACAAAATATTCAAACAATGCACTATCTGTATCTTATTCTAAAATATTAAAAATTATCAGAAAGGAGGTCTGTAAGGCTAAGACGTCAAGACATAATTGGCATTAATGTTAACTGCCTAGGCAACAAAACTCCACTGGTGGCTGATGAGCCACTGGCATCTCTTGAAAAGGGGCGGGTCAAGATCAGCATACAAGACAAACACAATAAATGATGGATAAGCACATCATCCAATCAGGAAGCAGTAAGGTCTTTTCATAACGGTCTTCTCTAATCAGCTAACCAATCAAATTAAAGAGAGCTGTAGGCCAATAAGAACTCTTGAGCAGGAAAAACTGTGATGGTAAACACAAGAGCAGGAGTTACTTCCTGCAAGTCAAAATTTATGAAGGATCGGGGGGTAAATGTATTTGTAGACCTGCTGCCAGTGATCTCTTGCTTTTGTATGACATAAATATAGTTAAGAAATAATTTGTTTTATGATAACAGATTTAAATGACACCCATTTACCAAATAGTTTGTCATTTAGAAATGTGAATTGGGACACCTTGTGCCTAGATTCACTCTGTCTTTCTTTTCTCTTTGGTTTCTTCGAGGAAGTCCTTGTTTGTGCATACGGTTGAATGACAAATTAGCATATTAATTAGTAAGACAGTGGTTAAGAGTATCCTTGTAAGTCACATAATGGACTTCAGTCCTACCCTGACGCCCAATGCATCCACAATGCTAATAAAAAAAGAACTGTTTTGCTTAATCTTTCTTTTTCATTTCTGAAATAGGATTTCTGTCCATGATGGTGAACTCTTTGCCTTATCTTGGTGCTGCAGTGATGCTAAATGGTGAGCTTCTAGGAAATTTCTGTATCAGTATGGGGAGAAATGAAAATGAAAATGAATCAATGAATGGACCAGATTGCAACATTATGGTTCACAACTGTGCAGTTGATGGGGTGGATTTCACCTCTCATAGTCACTTCCATTGACTATGAGAATGTGTTGGACCATATGGGCAGGGAAAACCTTTTGGAGACTTCTATGATGGACACTATGATGTGCCTGGAAAACTCAACAAGCTCATCATGTGAGGCTTTCTAAGTGAGAACTAAAGTAAGGCAAGGCTGCCAAATGAAACATACCTGGAGCTTAAAGGAGCTAATCCTATAAACCAATCAACCCCAATGTTAATTCATTCATTTTTTATGGAGCTGAGACCTAAAGAATGACAGTTAAATAAGTTAATGAAAGATCCTCCACATATGTTGGCCCAAAACCATCAGCACCAATGACCTTTGCCAGAGAACAGACCAGGTGCCTACAGAAGCTAAAATTTTAAGAATGAAATGGGGATGGATTGGACACACACTCAGAAAGCCTCCTAGCAACATCACCAGACAGTCCTGGAATCCCCAAGGCAGAAGGATGGGAGGAAAGCCAAGAAACACACACTGCTGGGATCATGGAGGAAGGCACTATGATGGGCCTCAGTTGGTATCAACTGGAAGGAATGGTGCAGGACAGAGGTGCCTGGAGGATGTTTGTCGGAGTCCTGTGCCCACAGAGGTGTAGAAGGCATAAATGAGCACTGACAAATAGGATGAGGCTGCTGTACTGTGTTCAGAATACCCTCTTGATATCAAATCCCCTCCCCAACAAATGACTGAGAATGATGAACCTATTTGAAACATTATTGTAGGGGCTTGGGTTGTACTCTGTCTTGAACTAGAAGTTCCAAAGTACGTAAGTCCCAAAAGTTCCAAAAGTACTTCTAATAGTAGCCACTAGGGGGAGGGAATGCTGTCAAAAATCTCCAAACAGACACAAGAAGGGCCAGAAGAATCTTTATAAAATAAAAGATTTATTTTAAACACATATGCTCCAAAAAAACTGTGAAGCTCAGAAGAACACAAAGGGCAAACAAATTCCCAATGCACAATATAGTGGTGAAGGTCAAAAAGAGAGCAAAAGTTCAAAAATTCAGGGAATCGCAATGCACAGCAAATTACACAATAACTCATCAACTCCAGAGTGCTTTCATGATGAACCGCAAGGAACTATGGGAGACCATCTGGATTAACTGGGTGGAGGGCAGTGCCTAGTAGTGACTGAAAAGCATCCCCATAACATGATGCTGCCATCATCACATTTCGCCACAGGTATGGTCTATCTTGGGGCATGGGCAGTGTTAGTTTTACTCCACACATACATCTTTGATGTTTGACCAAAAAGTTCTGTTTTTGTCTCCATCTTAACTGGGTCTTTCTTGTAGCAACTGCCATATGTGCATTTATGTAGACATTCTTAAGTAATGGCTTCTTTCTTGCTACCCTACCATAGTTGCCTGTTTTATGGAGATTTCTTGAAATTGTGGACCAATGCCTCTTCAGTCCAATTTCAGCCAAAGGTCACTAATTTGGATTTTTCATAGCCTCTCTCACCAGTCGACATTTTGCTATGATATTTAGCTTGGAGGGACTGTCTGTTCTAGTAAAAGTCTAGGTGCTGAATGAACCTTCCGCTTTCTGATGATGAATCCAACAGTGCTTAATAGGAAATTCAAACTCTTTTATATTTTTTGTAGCCATTTCCTGCCTTGTATATTTCAATGGCTTTGTTTCTCACATCAGCAGAATTCTCTTTTGTCCGCATTTTTGCAGTGATTGTCCAACAAAGACTATGGCCCTTTTTATATCCAGAAAGATATAAAGGACTCACGTGTAGTACCTAATTATATTTAATTATGATTGTCAAATGACTGCCCCCTTTGTGTCATTTGTGATTAATTTGTCATTTGTGTAATCCTGGAGCTTCCTGGAGTTTTTCTACTTCAGTTAAATGTCTATAGAAAATTATTTATTTTGACTTTGGAAATGTATTGTTACCACGTAAGAGTTCATATTAAAAATACTGAATAGATAAATATGTGCACAAATCTCAAAGTGCTTTATATAGAGAGTGGGAAGCCACTTCAGCCGCCACTAATGTGCATCATCCATCTGGATGAGGTGACAGCAGGCATTTTTGTGCTATGTGGAATAGTGAGTCCGCTGCTGAGCAGTAGAGGTCTGTAATAAAGAAATGATTAAACAGCCAGCTCGATCTCCATGGGTGGGTGGGGTCTTTGAGATGGAGCACGTTTGTATGTGAGGGAGTGGTCCGTGTTGATTATTTCATTGGCTTTCTATGGTTCGCAACTGAGGCACTGTGCCCACAGAGACATATGAGGGGGAGTTGGCAGGGCAAAGATAGGATGGAATGAAAGAAAGAGAAGACAAAGAAAAGAATGGACAGAGCAGGCAGGAAGGTGGAGAGCGCCAGGTGTGAGCGAGTGAGAGAGAGAAGACAGAGAGCTGGGAGGACAGCCCCTTGGGGAGCGTCAGGCAGATACTTGGGGCCTCTGTAATGGATCACTCCAGCTGAGCGACTCAGAGTGGTGCCCGTTAACGCGCAAGTCAGGATAAGGTAGCAGGAGTCGGGTAGGCTTGGCATGGTGCCCTGCCAGGACCAGAGACATTGCGGGACACACTCGTCATTCATGGCCAGAAGGGGCTTAAGGTACCTCAAAACCCAGATAACATAAAAAGTCTCTTGAAATCAAAGTCACCAATGTTTATTGTGAAAAAAAAAATGGTAAACCAGTATTTGTGGGTGAGATAAAGGACAAAATCCATCCATCCATTAGCCAACCTGCTATATCCTAACTACAGGGTCACAGGGGTCTGCTGGAGCCAATCCCAGCCAACACTGGGCGCAAGGCAGGAAACAAACCCCGGGCAGGGCGCCAGCCCACCACAGAAGACAAAATCCATCCATCCATTACCCAACCCGCTATATCCTAACTACAGGGTCATTGGGGTCTGCTAGAGCCAATCCCAGCCAACACTGAGCACAAGGCAGGAAACAAACCCCGGGGAGGGTGCCAGCCCACCGCAGAGGACAAAATCCAAAACAACAAAAAAAATAAATAATAAAATGTAACAATCCAGCAGAACAAAACAGTCACATCCAACGAACAGGACAAATTCAATAAAGTACTGAAAAAATTAATGTATAGTAATTATAGGCAAGGGCTCATAAAATGCACATAATCCACTGTGATCAAAGCAAGGCCAGATTAAGACCCCCCTTCCCCACAGGCCCTTGGATGACTTAGCTGCTTAACAGAGAGCTGATCCTACTTTTAATGATCCAGTGAACAGACATGGGGCAATTCAACCAGCACAGTGTTTCTTAATCTTGATTTTGGGGTAAGACTTCTCCCCTCTGGCATTTCGGCATGCGGATACTCCATTGTTATACTGAGTGGGGTGGGGGGCACTTGATCATGTGTCTCATGGCTACTCAATCGTTTGATTGAGGGTGGGGCGTAGATCTCCTTGATCATTTTGGCATGCGGATTCTTCATCATTTCATTGAGCACTTATTGGTGAAAAGGTTCCTTGCCGTCATGTGCATCAAGAACGCCCTGATAGTAGTTCTGCTCCAGGACCCCAGTGTGACAAATGACTTTTTAAAAGGGTAAATGGGTTCCTGCTAGAGACAACCAACAGATCAGCTTCTTACCCCCAGATGCTATAGGAAAGGGCAAATAAATAAAGAAATTTCTTGACAACATAAAAAAGAAAGAACAAACAGGTGAAATTATAAATAATACAAGGTCTGTTTAATAAGCAAAATAAATGATATAATGATAACTCAAAGGAATTCAAAAAGTGTTTAAACTTTCTGTAACATTTTTATAAAGACAAAGAGGTTCAAACAAGTGGCAATATCTGGTATTTAAATGAATTTTCTTAGACATACACTTTTAATTCATAATGGTTTCTTTTCTCATCACAGCCTAGTTTCGGCTGAATACAGACAGGCACACAAAATGTAAGTGACTAGAAGACAAATGATTTCCTTCATGTCCCTTTTGGGTCTTGTTACTTGACACAGTTTGGTAAGCAGACAGATCAGGAGCAAAGTTTGAATGAAACAGCCAAGCGTAGGAGTAACGTTTTGTGTCAGGCTGAGACCTTCCCCGTCTGTTTGAGACTGAAACCTCCACCTGCGAAACGCGGGGCGTCTGTTCGCTGTGGTTGAATCAAAGGCTGACCCATCTGTGCCAAGTTTCTTTCCTTCTCCCTGCAGAAATACAATGAAAAGGAAAGAGCTTAATGCCACCTTTCACACCCAGAATTAACACTGTGGTTGCTTGAACTGTAAATGAAAGATCTACATCAGGATAGTCACGCTAATGGTTACGCTAATGTCCAGAGCTTTGGTTTTTGAAAGGATTGATTTGTTCATTTCAATAACATGTAGTGCCATTGTGCTTCACAGTACTGTCTGTCTGTTGCTCTCTTTTGCCCCTTATCTTCTGGTAGTGTAGCTAAAGCTCCAGAACTAATCATCTTCTTAAGTCGAATTCTCAGTGTCTGTCCAGATGGGACCAATCTATACTAAATATAAAAACTCCAAAGCCTACAAATGACAAACTGGTTTTTACTTGGACATTTATGTTTTAAACATAAAACCCAATGACTGCTGCCTCAGACCTTCGGAGACACTTATCTGTGCAGTGTTTGCAGGTTCTCCTTGTTTCTGCGTAGGCTTCTATTTCCATCCCATTAGCATGTTAAGTTAAGTAACATTATATTTGAGATAAAGGGGATTATCAGAGAAGAACTCAAACAGAAAATATCACTATGGTACTGTATATATCAGACCCATCTTTACCATTAGTCCTTCATGCATTAGCAGAATGTCAAAAGATATCTGGACTCAAAATCAATTTTCCAGTGAACTCTCTGACACAGAACACTAGACTGGACATCTATTAATTTATTTTATCAGAACAGTTTAAAAATCTAGGAGTAAACATCACAAGTAAATATAAAGATCTTTTTCAACACAATTTTGTTATCAACATGGAAAAAGTCAAAGAAGATGTGAACAGATCGCCTACTCTCCATCTCACTTTAGCAGGGAGAATCAATTTTGTCAAGATGGACATCCTTCCCAAGCTTCTATTTCTATTTTAGAACATCCTGATTTACATTAACAGATCATTTATTAAGAAACTAGACTCAAACTTTAAGAAACTGGGCTCAAAAACTTGGATAAGGAAACTGAAGGTTAATAAAGAAAGTGAGGAGTTGGGAACATGTTGAGACACTGAACAATGGCATGGCAGTACAAGAGACTCAAGCAGGAGAATGTGGATGTTGGATTTGAGAAGGCTGAGCCTCCTGATCGCAAAGAAGGTGTAGCAAAGGCTGAATGCAGGCACAAATTATTACAAGCCACACCTCCAGCAGAGAACATTAACAGCCATCCTGTTGTCTATATTTTGAGCTCACCTTTTCTTTATAATATCAATGGTTTCAAGAAAAAGGTAGGAATCAGTTCTGGATGGACAGGAGAGCTTAACATGCATCAGTATTACCTGACTCGGACGTGTGCAGCATTAATGCAACTCATTAAAGATATCTTGTGACTCTGTGATTACAAAATAAGGCTTCAGTGGAGACCACCACTGAACAAACAGTACACAATATCGAAATGTCCATGAAAAAAACCTCAGTTAACACAAGTTGCATAATCTATGTGTCTGATATACAGTCATATGCTCACATTGCCCCAAAAAAAATGTATTTTTGCTAACATTCATTCATTGGCTACCATGATGCCTCACATCCTGTCAATATTGTCAAGAGAATTTAGGTGAGGTAAACAATTAGGAAACATCATCAGGTGAACTAAATGAATTGTGTATGCAGATGTCTGAACCCAAGTTCAGATTTGCTTCAACAAGCAGAAGGTAAATTCAACGGTGCAACTTCACAAATAGCCAATGAAAAACCAGAAATATGGCATTGTGGCTTAATGACCAACATTGAGAGGAGAGTTGGGTCATCAATTCAAAAGACTGATCCCGTTTGAAGACTCGACTCGGTCATTCACGAAGGGTGCATATCTGACATATGGATTATGATTATGCAAGCAAGTTAAGATTTTTTTTCATGGATGTTTTGATATTCTCTGGTCCCATTAGAAGCCTCTTGTATCAGGAAATTTTCATCTCCATTATCATTAAAACATAAGAAAATTTTTTCGTGACCATTACTACAAAAAAAGGCTGTGAGAAACAGAGAAAAACAGTTATCATTATTGGGTGTAGTATTCCTTTAACATAAGTTTACTTAATTCAATTCCGGCTCATGGGAAGTTGGAGTCTATCTAAACACCAGTGGATGCAAAGGAGGAGGAACCAAGCCGGGAAAGGGTGCCAGTCCATCACCACACCTAATTGTACTTGCATATATGATGCCAATTTATAATCACCACTTTGCCTAACCTGCACATCCATAGGATGAAGGAGAGTACAATGCAGAAGAGTACAACGCAGACATGAGCAACATGCAGTTTTACTCAACAACCAGGCACAGGATTTAAACCCACAATGCTAGGTCGTATGTGGTACAGCAGTATTATCCACCACACCACAGTACTAAATGAATAGTGGACTCCAAAACAGAGGAGAAATACAGTTTTCTTTAGACAGTAGTGCATTATTGTTCACAAGACAGTTTTTTTAACAATGTCTCACCTTTCTTGCTGTTCTTTGCGTTTTTGTGTGAGGTACTTCTTCTTGACATTTTGAAGTTCAAGAGCGAGTCTCTCAATCTCATATTTGTAATCCTCTGTCTGAGACTCATACATGTTGAGCTCTGAAGATAAAGCCTAAGAAATCATTAATGCAAAATGCAGACTGTTATTATGTTGGCTTTATTATAGATTAAAGGGGTTTATGGGATGTAAGGGAGATACTTTAACCTTTTCAAATGGTAGATTTCAGGAACAGTAAGGGTGAATTAAAATATACATACAGAATATTTCTTTTTACATGTGAGAAAGTGGATAACCTCCCAGCAGTAACAGGGACTACTAAGGAGATATTCAGTGATTTAGAAATTGTAAAGGGAGAAGTATGGCTTAAATTAAAAGGACAAAATCCAAGAAATCATCAGAACCAGATAACATTGAATAACACCTTGAAACATATTTTTGAAAGTCACTGGAAATTCCAAAGGACTGGAAAATAAAATAAATATTCCAATGTATAAAAAATGTGATCAGGCAGATCCAAGTAACTATAGCCTAGTAAGCTTAATGTTCATCACAGTTAAATTAATGGACACCAATATTAAGAGCAAGATTGAACAACACTTGGCAAGAACAAGAGTTTTAGGGAATAGTCAACACGGGTTCAGATGAGGACGGTCGTGTTTTACTAACTAATTCTATTAGGAGTCATCAAAAGGTTATGCTCAGAGTGGTGCATTGCAAATTATTTACCTTGATTTTCAAAAAGCATGTGATAAAGTCACACATAAGAAGTTGGGCATCAAACTAAAAAAAGTCAGAGTTCAGGGTGTTTTGTGTAAATGGCTGCAGAATTTGCTTAACACAGGAAGCAGTTTTTGTCACCAGGCTACAAACAAGACATAGCAGTGCTTCTCCAGAGAGGAGCAACTATGCTGATCCCAGGACTTCATGGAATGAGTTATGTGGAAAGAATAAAGGAGTTGAACCTTTTTGTTTTAAGCAAAAGGAGATTAAGATGTGACAGCACTGAAGTGTTTAAGATTATGAAAGGAATTAGTACAGTGGATCTATCCTGTTATTTTAAAATAAATTCATCAAGAACATGGGGGCAAGTAAGGCTAAACTTCACATAAACATTAGGAAGTTTTGTTTTTTTCACACAGCGAATCACAAACACTTAAAATATAATATCAAGTAGTATGGCATTACTACCAGTAGGACAGTAGGACTTTAGGGGCATTCACAACCTAACTTGATGTTACAAAGTATTTTGGAGGAATTACATGGATAGGCTTGGCAAGCTTTGCTGGGCTGAATGGCCTGTTCTTGTTAAATATTTTCTAATGTTCTAAAGTTCTAACAACACAACAAAACATGGGATCACTACTGTCACATGTAAAGAGTATTCACTTCAGCTTCAGTGTGTGCTAGATGTTATGAAGCAGCACTTATGTATGACTGTTGGGTTCATGTTAGCAAAGCAAGAAGAAAACAGTTAAGTCAAGCTGTTCAATCCCTCCGTCCATTCATTTTCAGAACCTGTTATTTGCATTATATCAAGACAGCACTGAGCACTGGACTGGATACAAATCCATTGTTGGGCACAGGCACATTCCCACGCAGCGTCAATTTAGAGATAACATAGTGCCCTGAGAAAGCCCACACAGACAAGCGGCAAATAAATAAACTGAGCTGGGCATCCAACTGAGGTCTTTGAAACTATAAGACAGCACTAGTAACTACTGCACTGCCATGGCGCTTAAGACCTTCAAGTCTCTTCAGTCTTATAAATGGTGAGGGTCAGGATCTACCACTTGTTAAGATTATATTGGAGACTTTTGGACCACTTTGTTGTATATGTAAATCTGTATTTATTTTTAACATTCTTTAAGTTGTGGTTTGATGATGTCATGAAATGTTACATTGCACTTCCATAAATTATATATATATAAATAAAAGTTTTCCAAGGGGATAAATCTTGAAACAAAACTGGCAGTGGTTTTCCCCTGTAAAAATGGGGTATCTGTGCAAAATTACATAGACTATGGCTCAATAGTGTGGATCTGCATACTGGACAAACACAGGAACACACATTCAGGTTTATATATTAGATACAGAAACACAATAGAAATAATAAGAGAAAATACTGACCTTAAGCTGTTTAGTCTTTTCTCTCAGTGTTTGCTGATAAATCTGTAGTTGTTCTGCAGCTTCAGGGCCAGGCTGGCGAGCCAAAATATGTTTCAACTCAATGTACAATTTCTCTTTTTCCTACAAAGACACAAACAAACTATTAATATTGTGCATAAAATCAAAGTACATAGGCAGATCCTATCCATCATTTTCAGTGTAGCTTTACAAGTGGCTTGCTGGGAAATCACTGTCTAGAATTCTGCAGCTCTGTCCCACATAGTCCTTCTTAAAGGATCATTAACAAGTTACAGAGTTCTTAAAGCATGTCACTGTCCAAAATGCTTTAAATAAAATAACGTCTATCTATTTTAGATTAATTTCCCAGGAACATCTACCATAAACAATTACAAAGGACATTTTTACACTTCAATACTTAGCCTATCTAAACATGTGGAAGAGCTCCTAAAGCTCTAGTTGTATGATTCAATATGAAGAAGCAATCTGAATGACATTTCAAATCTGTGTAACGTCTCAAGTGCTTTGTTTCCCTTTTTCACATCATAACTCTTCATTACTTTATAACAATAAACACACCTTAGGATTGCCAATTCCACAGACTATCAATACATTTAGTAACAAATAAAAATATAAAAGTGTTTTGCAATGTTATTCACCTTGAAATGTGCTTTAAAACATACAATATTTTTGTTAGTTGTTAGTACTAAAATACATACAGTAAATACCATTGGCAACACAGAAAACTCACAACTCCTTCTAACAAGTGGTGCAGTGTCTCACGTGATCAGGCGTGAGTTGATTTACCTGTAATAGCAGCTCTTTTTCCACCACTTCCTCGGTTTTTGCAATCAATCTTTTCTGCAAGGTGTGAATCTTTTGAATCAGCTCAAAGGTACTTGGGTCACTGGCCTGCGGAACGAAAGTTCTTTAAGAATGTTGTTAAAAATAAGCAATGGTGAAAGTATGGTAGGATTCAAATAGCGATGTGCACATGGTTTGTGACTGGTGGCACTTCTGCACCAATCAAACATTTATAAGGAAACACAATACGATATCTTGTAATCATATCTGTCTATATGCCTGCCTAAATGAAGCAACTCATCTCCCAAGTGGACTGATTTGTTAAAATTTGGTGTACTTATTCTTGAAAGACATTTGTTAGGAAAGTTCAGGTTTCACTGAGATCTTGAGTAGTAGGGTGTTGAACCGTGATAGTCATCATGGATACAATGAGAAGTCAAGTAAAATGATCCCTTTTATTGGCTAACAGGCTTACAACTACCTAAAGAAGGGGCCGGAGTTGCCTTGAAAGCTTGCGTATTGTAATCTGTTCAGTTAGCCAATAAAAAGGGTCATTTTGCTAGGCTTCTCATTACCGAGATCTTGAGTAAAGTGTGCTGAACACATTTTTGAAATTTGAAATACGTCAATGTGAAAAGAATTAGAGAATATTCAAAATGTCTGTCTTTGAACAAAGAAACTTTTTCTGCAACATTAACTCAGTTCTAATGCTACATGAAGCCATACCAAGTATGCTAAATGAACTACTGTACATAACCATAAGAGTAAAACATTTAAACAAAAAGCCGGTTAACTTATGTTGAAATTAAATGGAAAATGAAACGGATTCATTAAGTTTGTCGCTGTAAGCCATTGATCACGGTCTGTTAGCAACAATTTTAGCATCAGACTTAAACAGAAATTTTCACTCTCCTTCAAGAAATATTATGCTTAAGAATTATGAACTACAATTATCTAATGATCCTCCACAAATAACAACTAACAATAGGAGCAACAAAAATTAAAAAAGAAACAATTTAGGGGCTTGAGTCTTAAATAGCAAGTCAATTAAAATAAAGGCAGACAAAGTGTTTTAGAAGTGAAAACTTGTCTTTCATTAAGAAAAGCTACAGCCACTGCAGCCCTCCAGGATCAGAGCTGACCAACCAGGTCATTTACAAGCCCCTTGTTTTTCCTAGTAACTAGAAATAACATGGGGCTTCTAGATGACAAATTGTCAAATGATTTGAAGGTCTAACCCAAGTGCACATGCCTTGTTTTATAGAAGAAAAGGGCCACTGTAATATGTACACCTATAACCATAACCACATTCACTTCCCCGGCATCACAGGGTTACAGTTATTATGGATCCCCAGAGATAATGTGAGATTAAAAAGATACAAGTGAAAAATAAGAAGAAAAAAAGACAAATAATTGAAAACAATTTAAGCAAAAAATAGCATGAAATGTTCTCTGCTGGCTGAGAAACTTGACATTACATGCTGAAGAATCAATTCTTCCCAGATCACACACAGAGATTTTTTGTATTTGAAAATGGCTCTTGGGAAGCAACTAGTAGAAATTAGCATACTCACAGGTAGAAAACTGCACACTCCTCTTAAAAGTGATTAGAATAAAATATGTGTTTTTGGTAATCTTAAATGAACTTGAACTTTTCAAGTACACGATGACTGATGACTGCAAGCAAAATGTACTGCAATGAACTAGATAAGCGAGATAAAATCTGGATGGACAGATATATAAGTATTTATACCCTAGCTAGGATGGGTAGAAATGTTGCTAAGAATAGAGTATATACTTTACCTCTAGTTTTCTCCATCTGTGCACATTCATTGGATTTTCCAGCTCTTCTTCTAAAGCTCTGCACCTAGTACGCTCTTTCAGTAGTTCCTTCTGCATGTGGTAGACTTCCCGCCTGATCAAACATATCAATTATATAAAACAGTTATTCTAACAGTTTTAAGCAATCCAGGTCTATATCTACTGGAATACTGGCATACTGACAGAAGTGGCTCCATGTTTTCATGATTCTACGATATGTTTTTCATTCCCTTTCATGTATTTCATTTCTCGTTTCACTTTTATTGCAGTTTTACTTTGATTTTTCGTTCATCTCCATTTATTTTTCAGCAAGGACATTGCCATGTTATTTGCAGTTGTCTTGGCCATTTCCAGGTATGTGACTTGCTTGTGCTATTTATGTCATTATCATGCCATGCCAAAATACTGTACATGGCGGCACATAGCCATCAGCATCCTAACTTTGAATGAGAGAGAAATTACTTGCAATTTTGGGTGGGGCATTTTGAACTTTGACTCTTTGTTTTTTGTTTAGTTTTTGTCTGGTGATTAATTCCTGCTGTTCCAACAGCCTTTCTTTGATGTTTTCCCTGACCTTTTTTCATCTCATGGTTCTTTTAAAATATCTGTAACTCGATATTGTAATCAGTGAATCCAGAAAAAAGATTGCTGTTTACATTCCTTCATCATTCTTTTCCTATCCTGCTTTTGTATCACAGTGTCAAATATATCCTCAATCATAAATTCTCCATTCCTCTTTATCCATGTCAGGCTAATGACAAATTGCAAACATATGCATGTGGGGTACCATCCATTATCCAACCCGCTATATCCTAACTACAGGGTGTATCATTTTAGACCATTTCAAGGTCAGTGATTATGAATATGATGTTATTTTTGTATTTTGATCTTTTACTAGTGATCTAGTCCTCTAAAGGGTGAAACATATTCATTACAATCGAGAATATTAAGACTTTAAATATTTAAATTGAAACACATATTTTAATATTTCAGATATTTGACAGAACTTGTTTATTATGTAGTTCTAACTCATGAAGTAAACCCTATACATTTATTACGAACACCATGAATTAGGATGCTTATGCTAATCCAGTCTTTTTCCCTCTAGGATGATCAAGCATATTAATCTTTTAAAAACAAATAAAAAATGCTGTGTTGCTTCTTGAATGTCTGATTAATACGAACTGTTGCTGTATTCCTAATAATACAGTTTCCTTTTTTACTTCTTGAACGTAGTTTCATTTTTTTGTCCACTCCTTCATACTATAACGTATGATTTCCACCAGCTGTCCTACTTATCATGCTGACCAACTCCTGACCCTAAAATCTTTTCTTTCCTGCTTGTTTAAGCTCTGGCATTTGTGCCAGTCAGAAGACTCTAAAAGAATGTTTCACTTACAACCTTTTTTCATATGTTACTTATTCCATGTGATTTTTAGTGATAGCCAAACAAACTTTAATTTCATGTTTTCATGGAGAATGGAGGTAACAATCTTTCTGATAGAATGGCAGTCTATTGAGATGAATACTGGACCACAGAAAAACAATATAAAAACTTCCATGAAAAAAAAAAACTTTAAAACATTATTCCTGTCATATAATCCACACTTCCAAGTCATCTGATCGTATGCTCACAATGGACAAAATACATGCATTTTTTGCTAAAATGTTGTTAAATAAATATGTTCAAATAATCAGAGCAAACATCTGAATTGAAAATCCACCTCTCCAACTCATTCATTGGTCAAGAGTCCTTTCTTTCCTGATGTTGTATTTAGAACAAATCTCTCTATTACATAAAATAACCCTGGGATGAGACAAGACTTTTTTAGAGAGATAATTTCATGTCCCGCGAGGCGAGACTTTGTGCCAAGAGATTTAACCACACCCGGGCTGGAAATAAAAGACAAAGAGTACAGTACACCCCCAAAATTCGCGGGGGGTACGTTCCTAGAGCACCCGCGAATCTTTTGGATGTGGTTTTAAATGCCTATTTTTATAGTTTAAACCCTAAATACAGTATGCCCCCAAAAGCATTTTAATTTCGTTGCAAACTCAGCTTAATACATTACCTAAATACCTAAAAAATTACCTTAATACATTACCTAAAAACAGAATGTAAAGGTAAACCCGTCTATTGTACAGTACTGTACTGCTATGTTTCCCACGGTGCTAGATTGTAAAATACGATGTTACCGCTACACGTACTGTAATTCATGCAAGCACATTTTCTTTGGTGTGCGCTGTTGTTTTCTTTGTTATAAGCAAACTGCTGTAAATACATAATAATTTCATTTAATTAAAATACAGTAAAATGTACGGGTGCTCACCAATGATGAATGATATTCATCATGATGATGAAGTAGCTGTGCAGTACGTTGCAGAGGATTTAAAACTCCTCGGGTGGCAACTCTTCTTCAGGCACTTCAGGAGGAGTCGTATCTTTGGACGGGTCTTCTTCTGGTGGGGTTTCATGCTGGCTTTTCTTTATAGGCTTCAGGAACATTGTGATGGGAAGTTGCTACATTGTCTCCTGTAGAGAACTGCTAGTACCATTTCCATGCTTTCTCACGGATGATGTCCAAGGGGATGTTCTTCTTCCTGCAGTCAGCGATCCATAATGCTAAGGCAGATTCCATCCTGACGATATTTTAATTCCTTACGGTCGTTACCTTTTTGGCACTATCACAGAAACTTACAGATACGGTACTCCAGATCGCTGCTTCGTTCTTCTTTATGTAGTGTGCAGTGCTTTCATTAATGCCATAGTGCCATGCTACTGCAGCATAACTTTTTAATTCCCGGAGCAAATCCAGTAGTTCAACCTTCTCCTGGAGTGTTTTAAACTTCAGCCTTAGAAGGTGCAGGGCGATTCGGCGACATCTTGTGCGTTTAAGAATAACAAAACGAATACAATAACAAAATGGAAAACACCAGGACAGTCAGCTGGTGTCGCCTCACAGGGCAGCAGTCAATCAGCAGCAAGGAGAAATGAATAACGCTCTCGGATTGGCTACTTTCACCATCCCAAACCGCATTTCCCTCAGAGGTGGTAAACCCACTCACCTGGAGATGCGTCACAGGGCAGCAGTCAATCAGCAGCAAGGACAAATGAATAACACTCTCGGATTGGCTACTTTCACCATCCCAAACCGGGTTCCATCAGCGGTTGCTTCCTGTTCTCTCTATAGCACAGTATTGCCACGAAAAAAGCCATAAAAAATTGCAGAGGATATTTGAGCTTTCCGTTAACAATTAATAGTTAGGTTCTAAGGAAAAATCCGTCAACGACTGAATCCGCAAACCCTGAACCACGACTTGGCGGGGTCTACTGTAGATGACAAAGTAGAACGTCGTGAAGAGTTTCAAAAACTCTGCCGCGATACACATGCAGAGCAGTTTAGACATAATAAAAGTATTAATATTCGAAAGTCTCAAAAAAATGATAGTAAAGATCGCATTAGCGCAAACAAATGGAAATTATTATTCAGTGAAACAACGGAATATCGAAAAGAGATCGAATATATGGACATAGGTGATATGACAGAAGTATGCAGATATTGTTAGGATTTAAACTTTAAGTCGGAGACTTGTGGATCATCTAATTTGTGTTGCCATCAGGGAAAAGTAGTGTTTCTTCCCAATGAAGAGGCGTATCTGCGAGAAATAAAAGATTTGTTGTTTGGTGAAAGTGAAATCCACATACACGAATGGCAGAGATGCAAAGTGGTTGGCGCTTAGCGCAGGCCATGGAGTTGGCAAGCGAAGCGAGCAGGGGGCAAAGCCCCCTAGTTATAATAAGAATGAGGTTCACTCACACCCATAGCTGATGACTTTGGATTTGGGGTGGGGGTCAGGATTCATTCCCTCCTAAATATATTTAATGACAGTTCCAACTGATTGACCATTAAATGGAATTATGATGTATTTTACTTCTTATCCTCCCTCTGACACAAATTTATGATTATGCCCCTGCTCTTACCTCAGGTCTTCCACATTGGCCACCGTTTTAGTCAAGATTCCTTTCTCACGCCTCAACTTTTTGATCTCCAACTTGAGTAGACGGAGGTCTTCCACTCTTTGATTGTATTGAATCTCTCCCTTGTTGAGGAGGGACTGTTGAATCTTAATCTTTTCATAGAGAAGAGCCAGCTCATCGTTGCGTCGCACTAGCTGGGTTCCAAGGATATCTCGCTCACCAATTACCTGCAGTGAGAGAGAGAGAGGTTAGGAGCATGCAATGATACAGCACGTTGCCACACCCACCACATGACAAACCACCTCAAAATCCCAGATTAGGACCTGAGTGCAGCCACACAACGGGTGACCCCTCAACACCACACTAGTTCAGATGGAATGAAATAGTGTGAGATTTTTTAGTGCCAATCCTGCCACCAACCCCCAAGTTTTTCCCTGCAGTAAGAAACATTCTATTCTCAAGAACATTAGTTAGGTGTAGGAATTATTTTCTATTAATTACAAAAAACATAATCAATTATATCAATAATTCAAGAGGTGCTTAATTCCAAAAACAAAACAAGAACTAGTCAGATATAACCCTGTTGGATAATCCACAAGGTCTATGTAGGGACCCTCTGTCCTAGAGCATTGCAGTGGCTTTCATTCCATTCTTAATATCTGCTTTTAACTGAAATTCTTGTTTAATGAAATTATCTGTAACAGTATGTTTACAATATCACCTCTCCTTTTAAAATATCAAAAATTACCAAGAGTTCTTTATTCAGTGGCATTCATGTTTAACTACCAATTAACACTGAGGTTATAATGAAAGAGAGGCCAGAAGTGCCTGTAGGCACTAACTTAGGACCCATCCAGGTCTGTCCATCCTGTTTTTGAATTCACTTGTTTCAAGGCAGCTTTGTAAGAAGGACATTATCCTGGAAGCACCTGGTTTAAGGTAAGAGCCTGTGCTAAAGGGAATGCCTGGGATATATCATAAATAATGAATCATGTACAATTCTTGAGGATGCCACTATATTTAAGACTGAAGGCAGGAAGAACTTATGCAGCAAGAATCTAAAACATACTAATGAGTAAAAGAGTTCAATGACTTCTAAAAAAATCTGATGTATTTTAATATGTTTTTATTTCATACTCTGAGCACATGATACTACTACCACTACTACTACTAATAATATTACTACTACTACTGTTTAAATGAAGTATTGAAGTATAGCTCTATCAGTTTAACCAAATGAGTCCGACTGAGTGAATAACCTATTTATCAAATGCCTTATGTTTTTAGGCATATACCCATGGGGCCAATTTAGAGGTGCTCCATATACCTCTGAGATAGGAGAGGAAACCAGATTACCAGATACAAAACTGTGAACTTAAGAGAACAATGCAGCCTTCACATAAATGGTGATCAGACCAAAACTTTTTGTTTCACCCAAGCTTAATTCAGATCAAGGTTACATCGGTCAGATCCTAATCTAGTAGTAGGACTGGGGAAAAGGCACAAGACATCTCTGGGATGCCAGTACAATGCAGTGTAAGTCCTGCTATTCATCATTAATATCAGAACTCAGTTGAAGATTTTTCTCAGTATGAATGATTAAAATATGTTTAAGTGCATTTGTATCGTCCTCTTATTTTTGGAAAAAAAAACTATGACATGAGAAAGGAAGACAAATAGATTGCTAGATTTATTCTTTGCCGACTCTCTTTTAGTGAAAGTAAAAACTAATCTATAATAGCGCGATGGAATTCAAAACCTTTAAGATTTTTAATTTTTAGGCGAACTATCTCAGAAAATACTTAAACATAAAACATGATAAAAGACAAGCTGCACAGTAATCTGTACAAAAGTAGTTGAAATGGATTTGGCCCTGTGCTCCACACATTCAAACAGCAGAGAAAGTACCGACAGATTATCTTAAAAAAACACATTACAAGACAAATGAGCTTTTAAGAGCGTTTAAATGCGCAATTGTGTGCATCTTACTTCTTTGGAATGGAATTTTTCATTACTTCCATCAATCACCCAAAGTTCGATTTAATATAATGTTTGTGTTTTTTTCCAAGGAATGGTACCCAAGCAATTTAAACAACCTTTGATAAGAAGAACCAAGAAGCAATTCTAGAAGTCATACAGAACTTTAACTTCACAACATATTTTTTAAGGCTACATCCACTAATATCATTTCATTTTCTTATTTAGATAGAGGGGGTGTCACATACACAGTACCTCTCAAGCTCTGCACATTTTGCGAACATGATATGCCCTTTAGCCACCTACATAAGTAATCTGAATCTATTTATCATTGTCTTTGGCATAGCACACAATAAATCCAATTGTGCTCTAAATTCCCCTCACTTAACCGACTACTACCATAAAATAAGATCAGCATTTGATAACTGGTTCTTCTTTCTATTGTTTGTATTAAACCTTAAAATGTATTGTCTTCTTATATAATACTCTACCGTGGCTGTCTGTCTGTCCAGGATTTTAAATCACCTGTAGCTCGCAAATCGTTTGACCTATTGACCTGAAATGTGGTACACATATACTACGTGACCTCTACTGTCCACTTTTGGGGTGATAATTTTTATTACTCTTTTTATTTTATTTTATTGTAGAATCAATTGTCTGCAGTGTGCAGCAGGGAGGCCATGCAGCGTATGCGTATGGGCGCCATTCTCATCCCTACCACCTTCGCCGTCACTTTCTCAACCTCTTCATATCTTAAATCATTCTTGAGGCAGATTGGACACTTAAGTGCCAGCTTAAGTGAAAAATGAAGAAAAACATACTAAGTAAGTGCAACACAAAAACTGACTTAATCAGTTTTAACGCAAAAAGATGCAGACGAAAGAAGAGAAGAAAAGGGCCGCTAGGGTGGAGAAAACAAGAGCTGCTCACAAAGCAGCAAGCCTATCAACCTTTGAGCAAACGAATACTAAATGTACAGAGAAAGAGTATGAAAACTATGAATGCTCAAGTCAAGTGTATTCACTGCACGTTATCATGCACTCCGCCGTTACTGGTACTATATAACATCAAAACAAAGGAGATGTAGGTACTCCACTAATCAAAAGGCTCTTCACACATGGCTCATTTGTAAATTTTTTTATTTTTTTTCTCTAAGTCGACATGCAGGTAGTGTAAATACTTCAAACAAGTACAATCCCTGTTAAACCGATTAAAATAAACATCTTGTTGATGTGTCATCAGTACATTTGGAAGGGAAAATTGTACCACTCATTTTTCATGGAGATGTTTCAGACTTTTGTGGTTCCTAACTAATTAAGATTAAAAATCTTTTTTGGTAGGATGATGGTCAAGTACACAGCGTCTCCATGGGGCCTCTACATGGCTTCTTTTGACGCTGACTAGCTAATTCCATATTGCAGGCTTGGGCTCAATCTGTCTTTTTTAATGGGTTCTTATCAACAGACCAACAAAACTTTATAAAAAATGCTTTTACCCCGGCACACTCTGCAGAACCTATTCCTTCAACTCCAAGAAAATTTTAATTGTGTTATTTTGCAAAAGAGCTGTATTAACTCAAACCATGATTGTTATTTCATAGACGCATTGCATTACTTTGCAAAGATATTGCCATCTTGCCACCTCCATCATCATGCATGCAAATGCTTTTGTGTTTTAGTGACAGCTAGTGAGACAGAGAGAGATTCAGCATATTCATGGCATGCAGTCAAGAGTCAAACTGACATTATAGCATTATATTAGATTATTTAGTACATTTGTTTCTAGCCTCACACCAGAGGCAAAGTGGTGTCTACTAGCCTGGTCAGGGTCTATATGGAGTTTGAATGCTCTCTCCATATGTGTGTAGGCTGATTGGTCTGAGTAAAAGTGCATAATTGCAGAAGATTACCTGTTTAATGACTGAAAACTGGTAATGTATTATGAATCACTCTTAATTACGTGCTTTGGAGTTACAATATTAACATTCACCCAGTTTAGGGCCACAGGGATGTGATGATTCCAGGTACAAGCAGACAATACCTTTGCGAAATATCATACATTAATATTGATGTGAAATAACACAATCATATTTGTGAAATAATGCAGTTATTTTTGCAAAATAAAAGAATACTTTTGTAAAATTGTTTTGAGTGGCCAGAATAAACTACCACATTATTCTGTATGTTAGATGAAAGCAGATTTACAAAGTGAGCATTAATAATATATAGTATACTAGTAAAATACCCACGCTTTGCAGCAGAGAAGTAGTGTGTTAAAGAAGTTATGAAAAAGAAAAGGGAACGTTTTAAAAATAACGTAACATGATTGTCAATGTAATTGCTGTAGGCTTATTTTAGTATTGAGAATGAATTTGAAAAGCCGGAAAAGGGTGGAGTGCCCTCTCAGGGTTGGGGGAGAGATCCTGCCCCAAGTGGAGGAGTTCAAGTATCTCGGGGTCTTGTTCACGAGTGAGGGAAGAATGGAGCGTGAGATCGACAGGCGGATCGGTGAGGCGTCCACAGTGATGCGGGCTCTGCATCGGTCTATTGTGGTAAAAAAGGAGCTGAGCCGTAAGGCAAAGCTCTCAATTAACCAGTCGATCTACGTTCCTACCCTCACCTATGGTCATGAGCTATGGGAAGTGACTGAAAGAACGAGATTGCAAATACAAGCGGCTGAAATGAGTTTCCTCCGCAGGGTGTCTGGGCTTTCCCTTAAAGACAGGGTGAGAGGCTCAGTCATCTGGGAGGGGCTCAGAGTAGAGCTGCTACTTCTCCACATCGAGAGGAGTCAGATGAGGTGGCTCAGGCATCTGTTCAGGATGCCTCCTGGACGCTTCCCTGGTGAGGTGTTCCGGGCACGTCCAACCGGGAGGAGGCCCCGGGGAAGACCCATGACACGCTGGAGGGACTATGTCTTCCGGCTGGCCTGGAAACACCTTGGGATTCTCCTGGAAGAGCTAGAAGAAGTGGCCGGGGAGAGGGAAGTCTGGGCCTCTCTGCTCAAGCTGCTGCCCCCGCAACCTGACCTCGGATAAGCGAAAGAGGATGGATGGATGGATGGATGGATGAGTGAATTTGATGATTGTAAAGAGTTTAATTTATGATTGTAAATGCTGTGTATGAGAAATGCACATTTTTAGGATGTAAGGATCTCTTTGTAAACGACGTTTGCAGTTCTGCCCTCGGGCTGTAAAATGACCAAGCTGTCTGCTGAGTTTACTCTTGAGCATGCAACGTACAGTTGGCCATATGAGAAGCAATCTTGTGTTAAGTCAATGGCGACCTTTTTTAGAGTCTGGCCCTGTGACTTATTTATTGTCATAGCCAAGCAGGCCATTATTGGAAATTGGAGGTGTTTGAATTGGGATCAGTATGGGTGAGGTTTAGAGGTAGCCTGCGGAAAAAGGAAGGGGGACCGGGGGCGACCCTTGTGTTTCTCTGCCCTGAAATAAATCATCTGTTAATGGAAATAATGAATGAAACCGCCAAAAGGAGAGGTCAGTTTCGAAAGTTCCTTATGGCATAATGGGGAGAACCGCCAAAAAGAAGACGTTATTTTCTAAAGTTTGTTACGGGGCATGGCACGAAATGAAACATACTTAACATTTTTAAGTACAGTGTAAAGGATGAGCATATGAAATTTGGGCTTCCTACGTATATTGGAAGTCGCAGAAATAATGAGGAGGGGTTTCCCCTATCTATATATACAGTTTAGGGGGTACACCCTGTGGAATGAGCCCCGGACAACAGACAGGCAGACATGTTGTAGATCACCACCACACGTTTATTTACAGTCTATTTACAAGTGCCACACAACCCCAAACTCCCCCAAAGTCCAGGCCTCACACTCTTGCCTAGTCTCTTCAGGCCGCCTCCACTCCTTACCTTCCAGCTTTGTCCTTCTTCCACCCGACTCAAGCCCTGAATGAAGGGAGGCGGCCCCTTTTATATTCACCCGGATGTGCTCCAGGTGTTTCCCAGCAATCTTTCACCGACACGCCCCAGTGTGGCGTAAGTGCCGGCTGCATCCCCGAAGCACTCCGTGTGTCCCTGCTCTTCTTCCCCCCAGCACTTCCGGGTGTGGTGGAAGTGCTGAAGTCCCGAGTCCCCAAGGCATTGGGGCGTCCCCTGGCAGTGACCACGGGCCCCTACAGGGTTGAGCTTCAAAGCCCTGTACCCGTGGTCACCAAAGGCACCAGGGTGGTCGCCCCCACATGGTCTGAGGGAGGCGCAAGCCCTCCTCCGGTCCTCCGAGGTGTCCTGGCTGGGTTGCCCCCCCCCCCAGCCATCTGCAACAACCCAATCCCCCCCCCCCTTGGGTGTTGCAATAGGACATAAAACATACCTAACTTTTAGTACACTGCAAGGAATGAGCAGGCGAAATTTCAGCTTCCCACCTATATTGAAAGTGGAAGAATTAGTGATGAGTCAGTGAGGGCTTTGCCTTTTATATGTATACAGGTAGATACATTTTCAGTGATAATCTATTCAGATTACTACACAGGAAAGCCTGTCCAAAAGTCTTCCCATTTATAAGTAACCATCAACATTCCCACACATGAGGCTTTTTCTAGAATTAGGTGGGCACCTTGGAATGCACATACCACTGACCAGTATCTTAAATATGTATTTGACGAAGCAAAAGCACCTACTGAGTTCATCACTAATGTTAACCTTCATTTCTCACCTATAAGTCAAAACGTCTGCATGTTCACCTTTGCCACATTCCACTTAATATAGGACTCGTGAAACTGTAATTCACATTAAATTACAGATTATAATTCAAATTCACGTACAAATTGCAATGAAAAGGTATATAATTACATGGTAGAAATTACAAGATCACTAGGTTGTCACACATCACAAAAAAAAATCAAATTCTACCTTTGATGGTGAAATGAACAAAAAGATGTCCTCGCATAAGGTAATCTTGCCCTAAGTACCATTGCTCTTGAAAATGGGATACTCTGTCTTACCTGCTCCAGTTCCTTTCTCTGCTTGAGTCTTTCAGTATCAGCATCACTGATGATCTTTAACAGTTTTCTCTCTTCTGCTTCTTGATTATCAATATATTGCTTTGTCTCTTGAGCCTGCTGTTTCATCTTTTGAAGTTCTACCTACAATGGAAAACTCAGAAGTTAAGATTTAAAATGTCATAAAGGAGCTTGTGTGAAATCAAAACTGAGCAGAAGCCTAAACAGACCCTTTCGCCTCTTGCAAGATGACTTTCTTGTGCTTCATGAGCTGAACAAACCCCAAGCTTAAATCTCAGAGGCGGGATACTTTATAGAAAAACACCAGTACATTGGTGGTAAATGCAGGCAGATAAAAGTGAAGGGAGTCTGGTATACTGTAAAGTTGAAAACTTGCAAATGCTTCCTTGATTTAAAGTTTCTAGCAGCGTTTACTCTCTAACACTAAATAGTTTGGTGGTAATTTAAAGAAAGCAAGCAATCTGTTTTTATCTTTTGTATCTTCTTTTGCTTCTTATTTAATAGTTATATTTAATATCGCCAGGGTACCTTTGCATAATCAAAATTTTACCTTAATATCTTCTTATATAATGCGCTACCGTGGCTGTCCGTTTGTCTGTCCAGGATTTTAAATCACCTGTACCTTGCAAACCATTTGAACTATTGACCTGAAATTTGGTACACATATACTATGTGACATTTACTATCCGCTTTCAGGGTGATGACTGACCTCCATGGTTATTCCTCTTTTTATTTTATTGTAGAATCAGCTCTCGGCAGCAGGGCAGCTGTGCAGCGTATGCGTACGGGCGCTGTTCTCATTCCCTACCACCTTCGCTGTCACTTCTCCTACATTTTTATATCTTAAATCATTCTTGAGGCAGATTGAAGACTTAAGTGCAAGCTTAAGTGAAAAATTAAAGAAAACGTACTAAGTAATTGTAAGTGCTGTTTAGATAGCTTTTGCTCATAATGATAAAGTATATTAAATAACATATAACAGTAAAAGTGACAGCTTTTTAAACAGTATCCATATACGGTAGTGACCTTGCCAGTCGTTTTTAGCCATAGCCATATCTGGCCCTTATGCAAGTTTTCTCTGGTTCCAGCTGGACCTCTTGCAGTGGTATTCTAGTAGGGTTTACAACCAGAAGGATAATCTAAGGCTTGTGGGTGCAGTCGAATGAGAAGCCACCAGAAGGCACTATAGCCGGTAGGCACCAGCACTTCACAGATCAATTCCACAATAGGGCAGCAGCTATGCCTAAGGTAAGGGTTAAAAACACTCACTTTCTTTCAGTATGGTGTCAGGAGATGAGTTTGCTGAAGAATTCACATTATCCACAATCAAAGCTTTTGTAAAAAGAAACTCCAATTAGAAATTACCTTGAGTGCCTCTTTCTCCTTTTCAACCCGCTGATGTTCAGAAAGTTCTTTCATAAGAGCTGCCTCCTTTCCATTGATTTCTTCTTTCAACTGATCAATTTGGTGATTCATAATTTTTAATTTCCTTTTCATTTCTGTAATCTCATCCTTTTCAAAAAACACATGGACAAGATCTACATTTTACAATTACGAAATTGAAAGGCATTTTCAGTAAGTAGTATTTGTTATAAAGACCATAATGCAATATTTAATAATAAAATATTTACACTTACATGGCACTTCTAGCAAGAAAAACTGCACTATTATGAAGCAAACGAAGTATAAATAACTCCACAATAATAAAACAGTACAGCATTATGTGAATTGACTTTCAAGAACATGAATGCACCTTTTTACGGAGCGAGGTGCTGTTTTGCTGCACTGCACCTCTGCATTCTACCTAACATTATATTTAAGGCCCATTTTCCTATCTCAATCATTTTAAAAGCAAGGACAGTGTTTTTATCTGTAATGCTTTTTGAATAGCAATAACTACCTAATTTTTACATCAAAAGTTCCCCACACATATTTTAATGGGATTAAAGATTTTCTTTAGTAAAAATTGTTTTACAACATTTACCATTATATATACGAGGAACATTCAAAACGTTTCTGCACTTTTTTTTAACTTTATTTATTAAGAATTTCAAAAACAAATGACATCACTTTTCTACATAGTCACCTTCCATTGCGATTCAAATTTCCCAGCGTCGTACCAACTTTTTAATGCCCAATTACTACTCCTCCCGCCTTCACTGGTTCCAACGAAAATATAAAAGTGCAGAAACTTTTTGAACGTCCCTCGTATATTCTGGATAAATGTAAATGTGATGTTTACAGTTATAACACCACATCTAAATAGAATTAAACAGTTTCAGAAGACAATCTTTATATTTTAATGTGTACCCATCTTGGATATAAAGCGAATTCAAATTTATATTTAGAATGTCACCCACCTTTGGGAAATGTTTGTTAACAGCAAAAATGTAAAGGCTTTTCTAGAGGTAAACACATTAAGTGGCTTTTTCATGAAATATAAAATGACAGTTGATATTCACTTTTATCACTGCCTGTTACAATGAATAAGAATAAAGGAACATGTGAACGCCTTGCAAAAACCACCAATCAGGGTCTTGACTACCATACTAAGACCCACAGGTTTACAGAGTTGTACAGTTAATATCCATTATACAGACGTGCTGTCAGATTCATGTTAAAAATGAATGCCATAGTGAAATAAGGAGTTACCTGTGCTTCAATAAGGTTCTTGCTGTACAAATTCCTGTCTGATCTCACAGCCTCGTACAAGTTCTGCTGCTGTTTAAGCTTCGTCTCCACTTCGGCAATTTTCTTTTTGTAATCGAAGATCTGAATTTCCCGTACTTTAATATCTTCCATGTGTTGAAGGACCTGTCAATACAAAGTAAACAATCTGGATCTGTATTTTGTACCTAAATGTACACCTTCAATTTCCACAAAGTGTTGAAAAGTTTCATTTTCTAGTCTTAATAAAGATGTTAAGATTCTTTACCATAACATCAGTCTTCACACATGCTTTCATGGTGACCCTACAATTAGGTTGAAAAAAACCTAAATACCTGAACATAATGGTTAGAGATTCAGCATTTTTAATTAAAGGGAGAATCAAGCCAGGATTTCTGTGGGACAGTAGATTATAATTCTATGAGTAGAAGAGTACTGATTAAGCATTTGTTGTGACATTAAGGGAGAGCTTTATTAAACTAAATGTGTATATGGAATATCACTATCTTGTGCTAAGTTTTTATCTCCCACCTGGTAATGTGAGACCCAACTAGGTGATTTAGCACTCTTCTGCAGGTCCTCCAATTGTAAATAATGCAAAGGAGCCTAAAGTACAGCATATAAAATTGTCTGCTTAAAGATCTAACTGAATTCAAGCCATAAGAAAAAACATTCAACCATTATTAAATTTGTTTAATTCAATTCAGAATTACAGAGGTCAGAGCATATCCTGGCTCCTGGACACCAGAGCTTGAATCCTGCCTCAGTCAATTTTCAAAGGATTTTCTGTTCATGTCTGTTTGGATTTTTCTCATAGTTACTCTGGTTTTCCTCCCTCATCTAAAATCATCCACACAAGTCTGTTCTCTAGTTCCTCATGACATAAACTTATATTTAAAAATAAGCTTAATAAAAATAAAATAAGCTTTACTATATTTACTTATTTGGCTGAGGCCTTTATCCATTTATAATACAATTAAATACATTTCTTTTGATTTCCCAGTTGGAGCACAGGCAGGTCAAGTGGCATACTCATGGCCATACAGTGTCAGTGGTGGGATTGGAAGCCACAACCTCAGGGATTGAAGTCCAAAGCCTTACCCACTACACCACATTGCAGATTTAAGAATATAAAAAAAAATCATAACATATAGGGATCTGACAAAGTAAAAGAGCCTCTAATCTAAATTGTCTAAATAGGGTTTTGGGCCACCAAAAGTCACCAGATTCAGTGCATCTTGACAGGCTTTACTAGTGTCTGCAACAGAACCAGAGGTTTGGGACACTCCATTATTTGTTATGTTTATTATTGTGGTGCAAAACGGTGACTGTGGGATTTATTTATTATTTAAAAGAGTTCAGACTGATTATGTAAATTGGTCTACTTTTATATCAAAGTTTTTATTTATTTATGTATTTATGTTAGGACCTTAATACTGGTCTTATGTATTTTCAAATAAAATAAAGCACCATGCATTTTATGCAAAGAGGCACAGTCCTGGGATCTGCCTTCCTTTGCAGGGGTTTCCCCTGCTCCCACCATGATCATACAGGTTTTTTTAGATTTCTTGCCCTTCCCAAAGACATTTTTATTAGGTACAAGAAGTAGCTGGATACTGCTAGTGAATTCAGGAAAATAATTACCTATAGCCTTATAAAAGGTAGATTGATATAATGAATGATATGGTTTGTGTTTGTGTGTGATGAAGGGAACGTAAACGAAAAGAAAAATATATCCTGCACCAATGTAATGTATGTCCCTGTCTGGCACTCGATGCTACCAGGACTAGCTCCACAACATTGAACTGGACTCAACAAGCAGGAATTTACAATTTGTTACTTTAGGACTACACAAAAATTTCAATATTTTATTAGTTGCACAACATGCTGCTTTATTGACCTGAATCATCAACATGATGCTTGTGAGCATTTTGCTATGTTAGAAACCACCAAGTGGATTCAAAATCTCAGGATCAACCAGTCCTAGTTGATGTAATTCCACATATAATAAACTAAAACAGAAATGTAGAATTTATCTGTCCGCCTACTCAAGGTCTGTATAATATATATCAGTTCATTATTGTACAGGAATTGCTTTATAACTAAAAAACATAATGTTACACTAAACCTTTTTTTATTTTATTGAATTTATTAAAAACATGTAATGTTCCATACAAACAAGTCAAACTTGACAACACTAAATTCAAGTCAACTCCCACCCATGAGAAAGACAGGAAGGCCAACAGCCAGAGTAAAACTTTAAGAGTAGAAAACAGTGGTGAGTATCCTTTTTCCCCCAATATAAATGCTTATACTAAAATGCTATTGATTAGATCCTGCCAGATTTTGAAAAGTTTTGTACAGATCCTCTAAGTAAGAATTAGATTTTTTCCAATTTGAAATAGTATATAACATCAGCTACCTACTGACTTAAAAGAGTTGAGTTAGAAATCTTGCAGTTGAGCAAGATAAGTCTATGTGCCAATAGTGTAGTAAAGGCAATTACAGTTTGTTTGTCTCTCTCCACTTTAACTCCCTCTGTGCATTCACCAAACACAGCTGTTAGTGGATTATAAGGGATTGTGACACCAAGGCTGTCTGAAAGGCATTTAAAGATTTTGGTCCAAAATTATGTTAATTTGGTGCACACCCAAAACATATGGCTCAATAAGGCTAGAACTTGATTGCAACGTTCACAGGTTGGATCTTGCCCTGGAAACATTTTGGACAATTTTAAATGAGAGAGATGTGCTCAATAAAAGATTTAAATAATTGAATGTTAGACTAAAACCTATTGACAAAACACATAATTATTGAGTTCTTCACATTAAATATATATAAAGTGCTTATTTGTCTATCCATTTTCCTATTTGATAATTTACACTTAACAAAATAAATTGTTCTTCTATTGATTAGTAAAAAAGGTACCTTATTACCTGTTATACCAATAAAATTTGTTCATGTGGTGAACAATAGAAATATTTAAATGACAATAGTACATGCAGTATAATTTCTAAGCTCTCTATACAAAGAAATGACAACCCAAAAAGTCTTTTAAAGGTCTACCCATGGGCATAAATGACACAATGACCAACACACCATCATGGAGAGCTTGTAGTTGTTATGCTCTGTTTATTTCTAAACACTAAATCTCCAAGTGAGGCCTGTTTTGGCATTTTATGTTGGCAATAACACATTATTCACTCTTACAGCAAACAAAGTTTCTGAGTTCCCATACTAATTCTCTGAGGGTATAAAGAGCTTCAGTGGTAGAAGGTAAAAATAGCAAAGCCTTTTAGTCCATATTTAAAGCAAAATGGTATAAATATTTATTACCTTTTGTATACATTTAATATAAAACTTTACATGGTGATAATCAGCCCAAAGTGTGCTCCCATTATCAGGACAGTTTTTGAGCAATGTGTACGGTATTTCTGTTAAAGGAATGCATGCAGGTTTAGCTAAGCCACCAAGCCAAACTGCTGAAGCCATACCCAGTTTTGAAGAAATAATGAAAAAGAATGAAATAAAAAATAGGAAAATTAAAAAATTAGTCTCTATAAGAATAATAAATTCATCTGAATAACGGGTGAGTTTGGTTACATAGGGTGGGGAAAAATACTCCCCCACCTGGATATTTATTGAACATAATTATGAGATTTCAAGCAAGTGCTTGAGATGTAACATTAAGTGTATTCACTTAAGACAATCTAACTGCTGTAATGTTGTGAATGTATTGCCAAATCAATGCAGTGTTTTGTATCATCCTTCTAAAGGAGTTTCATTTAAAAAGATATCTTAGTGGAAAAATAAAAAAAAATGTCTGTACATGAAAATGTTGGCCAGGTGATTCCAATATAATAACTATTCACTTCTTTCACAAAAAAATACCACAAAAAATGAGTAACAAAAGTATTCCCTACTAACTCAACTGGAGACAAAAAAAGAAAGCAAGAAAACTTATATTCATGGTCTGAGTAAGACAAGATAAGAATCTGAGAATGGTTGGTTAGTAATCATTTAAAACTGAAAAATGGGCAAAAAAAACTTAATAGCACTAGAAATGCATACAGACAGATGATATAAATGTAAGAAATTTCCTTACTTTCTGGGTAAGCTCACTGGCTTCATTGATGTAGCGGTCTCTCTCTTTCTCCAGCTGGTAAATGATCTTTCTTTGTTTCTGGGCTTCATCCTTATAATTTTGAATTTCCTGATCCAGGTTTTTCTTTGCTTGTTCATGGAGTTTGACCAGATTTATTTGCTTCTGAGTAGCACTGACAGCTTTTATCTCACTCTGTAAAAAGTCACAAACAGCACAGTTCACAAGGATGTTGGTATGCCCAAGCTAAACATATATTAATTGTAACCATCTTTAATAATAATTTTTGCTTAGGATGAATATAACATTATTATCCTGAAAGTCTTTCCAACAAGAAATTCCAATTCGGATTTTTATTATAAAAAAAGTCAAACATTTATTAATTGTTACAGGCAATAACTCGGTTTGTTAAGTGTTACCTGATACACAAGCCTCTCCCAATGAACATGCTAAATCTTTAAATGAAACCTCAATGTGTATTACCAATATGGACGTAAACAACATAAATTATGTTCTGGTTGTGTTTCTACTCTAACTGACAGTTGTCAGTTCTCATGTATAATTGAAAACAGGTGATCCTGCCTACTACACTTATTTTATTCTTTACAAAACTTTCAGCTTTCTTCTTCTTCCTGTCCTCTCCATCTTGTTCTGTCACACCCATCACCTGCATGTCCTCTCTCACCACATCCATAAACCTTCCCTTAGGCCTTCCTCTTTTCCTCTTCCCTGGAAGCTCTATCCTTAGCATCCTTCTCCCAATATACCCAGCATCTCTCCTCTGCACATGTCCAAACCAACGCAATCTCGCCTCTCTGACTTTGTCTCCAAACCGTCCAACCTGAGTTGATCCTCTAATGTCCTCATTTCTAATGCTGTCCATCCTCGTCACACCCACTGCAAATCTCAGCATCTTTAACTCTGCCACCTCCAGCTCTGTCTCCTGTTTTCTGGTCAGTGCCAGCGTCTCCAACCCATATAACATAGCTGGTCTCACTACCATCCTGTAGACCTTCCCTTTTAGTCTTGCTGATAACAATCTGTCACAAATTATTCCTGACATTCTTCTCCACTACCACATCAAGAACTGAAGCAGATTTTAATGAACCAGGATCAGGAGAAGAAACTTTGTCAAAAGTTGTGCAATGTTTTTTAACCAAAGACTAAATCAATTTGTCATCAAGCCTAAAAGTAGTTTCAAAATCAAAGTAAAAAAAAATAGTCTGACCCAGAAAAACAATAAAGAAAAATGCACTAGTTATAATCAAGGTTTCTATCCACAGACTTGGATAACCAAGAAGTTGTTGAGCTGATCTACAGTACATATCCTTTAACCTGTGATATCATGGATTGCAATATTCAGTTGCTCTGCATAGCAATGAGGCTAGCAACAGTACACAACCAAGCACAAAAAGGAACACCCATGGAAAAAAATGCCATTGTTTTAAAATTAAGTTAAAATATTTAATGTCTTTGAATAAAAGTGTTTTCATAAAATAAGATTCAGCAACTTTCAAAACCTGTAAATGAACCAAAATGTCCAAGAGAAAATTGAAAAACAAGTCTGTAATAACTTTATAACTAAAGCAAATCATAACAAGTTCAGTGATATGACACTACAGTGGTATTTAATTTGACCATAAAAAAGGAAGTGCAGTTCACCTATAATAACGGCTCTGTCCGAGAGCCACTTCAGGTGAAATACTATAAAGGAATAAAAAGAGTGCTCGGAAAACTCAAGGAATAAAAATATCCCCAATGTCTGTACTGAAACATAAACAACAGGGTATTGTGTTCTGGTTTTTTAAGGGTGTGCCCACCAAAACCCCTGACCCCGTGATCACAACATTTATAAAACCTTTGCAGGTTATCCCCTCCCCCACCTCTACCTGTTCTGAAGTGTATGCACAACACATTTCTTTTAACTTAAGTGACTAAGATGTTAACCTCATGAGGTCCATATTAAAAATATTCAAATACACAATTTGGAATATAGCAATCACCTTCTTTAAAATGTCCCTCTCCCTGATTAGATCTTCTACGGCTTTCTTATCAATTTCTGCTTGTTTCTTAAATACTTCCAACTCTAGAAAAAAACAACACAATAGATTACTGTAAGTGTGTGCAACAATAGACATAATTTTAAAAAAAGTCTAATATTGAAAAGTGTTTAGTTTTGGCTTCAAATTCATCATTAGTATTTCTCAGAAATTATCTCGGTTTAAAATGACACATGCATCCTTTATTTTTAAAGTAAGCTTCTGCTGACATGGATTACATTGATAAAACATCTATTCTGTTAATATGAAGTTCTATTTTATTTTTTTCCTATGGTGAAACTGAAAATTGCAATTGAGAAAACCAACTGCTTGTTTTTGTTTTGGGGGGTTGGGGGTATTGGTTTTACAATAGATTACCAAGCTGACTGATGCATAAAAGAAGACAGAAAAACTGAGTGGGTGGTTTGGCATACAGGGTGCCACTAGAGTTAAAGGTCTCAATTAGAAAGAAATTCCCTGTAATTTTGGATGCAGCAGCATCAGGGGTCCTTTGGCCAGTTTATACTTCACGCTCAAAACGCGTACCTGCACACATCAAGGCTGCCACGTGTTCCTAGCATTCATTTGACGCGTCTTCTGAGCACGTCCTCAGAAATTAACACTATGTGTGTGCGGGTTGCAGTACCAGCAAAAAATCGGGGGGCACAGAGTGTTCAAGTTGAAACGTAACGTCAGAGTCTCTGTTTACTATCCACATGTGACAGCAATCCGCTATGGAGAGGCTACAGGATTGATGTGCATGCTTCGATGTTTGATGAATGGTTTGATGTAGTGAATCAAATCATCAAACTTCAATGCTGACATACAAATATACTCGTGGTGCTTTTCTTCATCGATACATTTTAAAGGTCTCACGTACTGTCTTCTGTGTCGTCTTATTTTTTTCGTTGCGCCTTCACAAAAGCATCAGAATTTACGGAAGTGTATTTAAGGCACAGAGAAAAAAATTAGGGGCACAGAAAAGAAAAAAGGTCTTTTATGATTAAAGTGGAAATTTTGACTTTAATCACGAGATTTCCACTTTAATCTCATAGTTTATTTCGTCATTAAAGTAGAATGTCGTAAACGTCATCTTAAAACCAACCCACTTGTTAATCAGTACATGCTTCTGGGGCTTCTTCCAGAGGCAGGCAGCAATTGCCACACACAACACATTAAATTTATTATATCACTTTCATTAGGAAATGTGTTAAAGCAAGTATGTTACATTTACAGATAAATTGTTAACTTCATTTAAATAATGAATACTGTTAATAATTACACGTGGGAGCGGCACAGTGCTGCTGCTGCCTCAAAGGGAGTCGCTTCCCTGATGTTCTCTGCCTGGAATTTGCATGTTTTCCTGGTGGGTTTCCACAGTGTGCTCCTGTTTCCTTCCAAAGACATGCAGGTTTGGGGATTTGGTGATGCTAAAATGACGCTAGTATATATGTGTGCTTGTATTCACCTTGCGATCAGCTGATGCCCTGTCCAGGTATTTTTTCTGCCTTGTGTCCGATGCTTGGTGGAATAGACGTGACCCTGGATTGATGGATGCAATCATTAAACATCCATCCTTTCCAGAGATAGGTAAGGTCTCCTGAATTTAACAAATGTTTTGGGCAATTCACAACACAGCGAAGCCAAACATTGTTTCCTCACTGTGATGATATCTCACACGGCCACCTGGTGGAATCCTCCAGATTTTCATAAAGTAAGCGCGCAAGTATAAACAGTACACCACTTGCACAGAAGTGGTGTCCGCAGGTGCATGTGTCACGTCATGTTAAGTATAAACTCGGCGTTATGGTAAAATTAACCTCCAACTGAAATTCTTGGTTGTAGTGATAACTTGGGCCACAGAAAGAATGCATCATATCAGAGTTAAGTTTAATTAGGAAACCTTCACCCCCACACATGTTGTGTGTAAGGAATTTAAACTGTATCCACAGCAAATACTAGTAAATAAGATCCTTGCCTCTTTCCAGTCCGGTTATCTGGTTTTTTAAAGTGTCCCTCTGTTGCTCAACTTCAGTCTTTTGGTCCTCCATCTGCCGTAACTTCTTCTGGATTCCTTCTCGCAACTTTGTTAATTTACTGATCTCTTGGCGCATGTGATTTACCTCATCTTCTTTCATCTTTAAACAAATACAGATACTGGATTATTTTTACAAATAATTCATATGGAAAATATCATGAAATGATATTGGTTTACCAAGAAAAACCCAAGAGTAACTGCAGTATATCTTGTGGAGGGCCTGGGTCATGGCTGGGACTGCACCTACATACAGTACATTGTACAGAAAGGGAGTGGGCCATAACTCACCCTAGAAGAGGTTGTACTGGCACAGTTTACCAGATCAACACCCTTGTTTACAGAGAGACCTGGGTAACAGAAGGACAGTGGGGACACTGTAAATTGAACAGTCCCTCAGAACAATAAGTGACAGCGAGGAAAACGCATTATGGTATATATGGGTGCCTGTTACCTGATAATGGGAAGGTGATATTGGGCTGCTTCGCCCTTTCAAAGAAAGTTAGAGTCCAGAGTGGCAAAGACACCTGGGGCCTCTAGAGGGTGTCCTGGGAGGTTAGTCCCAGGGTCCCAAGGCCTAACTGTAATCAGGAAAGTCATTTCCCATGTAGTGCCAGAAGCCATTTCTAGCCAAGCCCTAAAAAAACCCTTCTGGCCAAGGTGCAAAAGGCAGAGGGTTCTGAGAGAGTCTGAAATCAAAACGATCCCTGAAAATGTTTAAAAATATGTTATGGTGTCATAAATCATTTAGCAGCAATTACAAGATGTATGAGAAATTGTGATAGCAGTTAGAAGAAAGCTCTTGACAGGCAGTGTAGAATGAAAATGTCCATAGGCTTGGTGTGGCAGCAAGCTGAGAAGAAACATACGTCCTTTGACAGGCCTCAAAGGGATTCGAGAAAGACGGAAGAGACTTTCAGGCTCACATGGACACTCATATTGAGCACCAGAAGCTCCATACTAATCCCTTCAATGTAAAGTCTTCATGTCTTTCCTTCCTTCCTTCCTTCCTTCCTTCCTTCTTTCTTTCACATACCTTAAGCTCAAGGGACCGTTGCTGATTTTCTTGCGTTAGTTGTTCAACAGTTAAAACATTTTGATCATTTTCTTGAGCAATTTTTGCATTTCGAACTTGTAACTGTTCATAATCTTTTGTAGCTCTTTCATTCAGAATCTGCAAGGTAAAAATAAAAATAGTGTCAAACTGAAAACACAATGTTTATAAAAATAATGTTATTTTAATAAAGTATATGCCTCTTCCTAATTCAGTTAGGGTACAATTGACAAGACATTCAAGGTCAAGATCACATTACAATTGTATGCAGTGTACTGAACGTCTGTTCACTGAACGGACATTTTTATTTAAAATTCTTAAGCATTTGTCCGACCCACCTTCTGCTCTCGCAACTGCTGTTCCAGCTTTGCCAAGTCATCCTTACTCCTCTGGTTGTGTTGATTCAACCCTTTGATCTCTGCCTGCTTGGCATCCAGTTCAACCTGCAGCTGCTTCATTTCTTTTTCCAGTTTCTCCTTTCTCCGTGTTTCCCGTGCACACTCATTTTGCCTCATTTGGATGTCCTGTTGGAGCTAAGGGTGGAAAAAAGATTTTCAGGTAACACATTTATGTTTAAATGAAGCCAACGACCTGAAGTAAATGTCATGTTGAAATATAAAAAACAGTCAGATGCAGAGATAAGAAGTACTATTTATATAGCCACTTTTAGGTTGGGTTAATGTCTAATTTGATACTGCTGATGATGAGCTTCACCCCCCTCCATCCCTAAATGATACTAAGCTGGTTAAATAATGGATATTAACAGGGTGTTTACCTTTGGGTTATAAGGCAACAGTTCGTACCTCTACACCATTCAAGAACACGTGTAAACTCCCTGTCGACTGACATTTGAGCTTGAGTTTTTAACTCATTGATAGCCACATGTAAATTGAATGCTTTTTTTTTTCCTTTGGTTATATTCCTGAATAAAAGTGCACGTGATTTTTGGACTAACGTCTTCACACATTATACACTTTTCGTCATTATTAGTATAATGTGGAAAAAGTTTCTCCTTTAGGGATGTGTTCAGCATTTCTTGCATTTCCTTTCATCCAACACTTACCCGGATCTTTGTAGACATGGAACACACATGAAATGCATGTATTCCAAATAACGATATACTGTATTATTTACACTATACAACTCCAGGCGCATCACATGCAGATAAGGAGCCTTGGCTTGAGCTGGGAGAACTTTTTGCCCACAAATTGAGCTCCATCAGGGCGGGGGATGGGAAAGCAGGCTGCTTGCTCCTTGGGCTGATCAATACATTTACAAAACAAAAGACGCTGATGGTAGAGGTGTGAAGGGATTTAAGGTGGGCCAGGATTACGAGTTTGTTTGCAGGCTTCAGGAATTCTAGTGTTAATGAGAATAGCATTAGCTGACTGAATCAGGAGCTCAATGTGATAAGATTCCACCGTTTATAACTCCAAGATCTTGCTAAAGATGACATTGGTTTAAAATTAAAATGTGTTATGACTACCAAAATTGTATTTTTTTTATTATTTTATATATTAAGATTTGTTTTTCAGTAAATCAAATGCATGTTCATAATTGCACTAAACAAAATAAATGTATGTGGTAATGGTTGCATTTATCCAGCCTTGCCTTGCTTATGTTAATGGAGAAAGTGAGCTTTCGTGTCTTTTGATCTAACTGGGAGTTTTTCACCCAGCATAACCCTCTGTACTGCCAGTGGTGAACAAATGACAAGCCATAAGAGCAGAACTAATGGGAATGGAATGGACATGGAGATGTACGAGGAAATCATCCAAAATAAGCAGGCATCTAAGATACTGAAGCCCAAATATTAATCAATAGTCATAGTTGAAATAATAAGCAAGATTCTGGCTCCTTAAAAAGATTAAGATTTAAGATTAAAAAGCACTTATTAAAAACAGAAAAAAGATTTGTTTTTGAATCCAGAAACCTGGATGCTACCAACAGTGCGCTGTCATCTTAAAAAGAAAGTTGTCTGTGACATCACACACTTCTGAGCATGTGTTAGCAACAGCCTAAGCAACTGTAAATAATGTGGCGGAGGCCATGAAAAAACAAAACAAAATACCAATATAAATTTTGAAAAAACTAAACACATTCACAAAAAATCATGAAATACATACAAAATAAAATTCTGTATATATAAAAACTTCTGAACGATAGCACTGAAAAATAATTAAATAAAGAGTTTGTCATGGAAATTGCAAGAGTAAGGGTAGATGCTTCTTTGAGTTTCTTGCAATTAGTGGGAATGCTAGACTAGATTAGACAAGATTTGCATTGAGAAGTGTTGCTGCTGCCTGCTATTTATTAGGGCGGATGCTGACTGGATGTACAACAATGACTTGAAATGTACAGTGAGCATTCTGTGAATCATGTCTGTTTAACCCTGTGTGTCACAGATGTTGCTGGTTTAAAAATTGGTTTGCAATTTCTCCCGGATCCTTGTGAATAATGAACTGAACTATCACATGTGAACCAGGGCTCCACTCCTGAACTTTGACATTAACATCAAAGTCGATACTGATGGACTGCTAAAAATTTACACTTTATTAATTAGTGAACTGCATAAATCATGGCTTTCTTTTAAATATGCCAAGGAAGTTTTTATATGTATTTTATGCTTGCTTGCTTCACTAAGAGCAGTTTGGGACATGGCAGTGTAGCAACTAACTAAATTTCACTTGCCTATTCCGATCTTTTCTTTTACAGTTACACAAAAAAAGACTTTAGGTTTGTGTTGAAAAAGTATTCACATATTTCAGTTTATAACTTTATAATAGCCAGTGTAATAAATGTGCAAAGCAAAGCACAGTGAGATGAATAAAACAGTGCATGAAATATTCATAACAGAAGAAGCACTGTAGTCGGAAAAAAGAACATTGTAACCTGTATTATCACTATGAAATATTCCATAAAAAATATATTCAATGTAAATCTATAAAGCTATAACAATGTGTTTCAAATAATGGGTGTTGTATTTTTGGGACTTGGTGAAGAGAAAGGCAATATTTCAATTATCACATTTCACATTTTTAATACAAAGTTTTTTTTTTCTCCATATATTAATAGTCATTTTACCACTCAAACAATAGCTTTGCTTGGCATTTTGAATTTGTATATACTGTACATATATTATATTATATAATATATAATTGTCACGCACGTGCGAGTAGGGGGCCGCGGATGGACCTAAATGAGATCGTAAAGTCACACGCCAGGAGGGAGTGGCGGGGTACTAACCTTTCTCTCTTTGTTTCCTACAAAAAGAAAGACGCACCGCCACCATCAGTCTACTTTCATCAGTTCCCGCACTACGCTACTTCTGCCCTTCCTCTGTCTACTTCTTATGACGTCATCGATCCCACCGTCCATCTCGGCTCCTACCCAGCATACACCTCTACTTCCAGCCTCCTTCATAAATGTTCCTCCGCCGCCATCTTTGGCCGGTCAATGATATACTGAGTTCATGTACTGACCGTGACAATAATATTTTGTTATAATTTTGACTTTCTGTTTCTTTTACAATATATATAGAAGCGAAGGTCTGTGATAAAGTTTGCATATTTACAGCAAGCAATAGACAAAGGGAGAAAATGACTCATGTATCTTAAAATAGTCTTTTATTCCTGAGCTTTCGACAACCTACCAGGTGTCATCATCAGAGGAAAATGATTAGACATTCACGAATCAAAGGCATTATATAGCAAATGAGAAAGGGGAGTTGTAAGAGGGGTGGATTAGTAAAGTGGGGTTTGGAGGGTGTTGGTCTTAAAGTCTTTTTTATTACTTGGATGTGCTTCTTTTATAAGCCTGCATATGCTGGATTCATGTCCAAGTGTCTGTTGATGGAGTTTTCATTTGATAGCCATGACTCAGCCAGCTCTCTGGCACTCTTAGTATTTGCCTTGAATCTTCCTTGCATCGTGTCCCAGTTAAATGTGTGTCCAGTTGAATTGGGATGTGCGTATATCAGAGAACTTGAGTCCTTCCTTCTGACACCATTGTGATGTTCTTGTATGTGTGTTGTGTGTGTTTTAGATGTTTGTCCCACGTATACAGCTGGGTATGTGGTGAATGGTACGCTGTATACTGCATTTCGTGTCTCAGCTGCAGATTTCTTGCTTTTTTTGAGGCTTTCCCAGTTTATACACTACTTTAATGCCTGATCTGGTGAGGATACAGGCTTTGGTTTCTGATACGCCGCGGTGATAAAGAAGACTGTACTAAACAGAATGGGAGATCAGGTTGGTGCCACTTGTTTGCTGAGGTTTGGGGCATCTCCTGTGTAAACGTTGTTTGAATGATGTTTTGGAGTAGCCATTTAATGGAAACAGATGCAACACATAATGACTTTCATTCTTTTTAGTTTCCTTTCGTATTGCAGTGTGTGTATATGATTTTGAACATTACATATATTTAAAAAATACTTCTATCCAAAGTTATTTCAAAGTTTATAAAAACAATTCTTTCTTCAGGTTGATTTAGCCCCCTACAATGAGCAAGTAGTGGAACCGGACCTGCAACCTTGTGGTGTTTCAAGTGCACTGATATAAGTATATTACATCAATGAGCTGTGAGAGGTTCCCTTTGTGTCTCAAGCACACAGACAAACACATATTTGGTCGAAGCAGGTTAGTAGCTTCACCTATGTATTATACCGAGTACAAAATTTTGGAAGTCAGGGTTTGTAATATGTAGAATTTAGATAGTTCATCTAAATAGTAGACAAGGCCCGGACACTGTAAATACACTTTTAATCACATATTTTTACAATAATCTTTTTTTTTTACTATTAAAACAGTGGTGTACTTTCAGGAAAGTTCTACATTTCATAAACTGAATTTGAAAATAAGATTTCAGGTAAATTTAAATTATTATGAAAAGTGCAGTACCTGTGCTATGGTTTCATTGGCTTCATCTTTCTGTGCTTCAATTTGTTGCTGCTGCACTGCGCTTTTTGTTAAATTTTCCCGTAAACTCACAACTTCACTTAGCAGTTCATCTCTTTCTTTTGTGAGGTCTTCCTTGATCTTCAATAAATCATTTACACTTCAAAATGAAAAAGGAAATATTGTTGCTACAACATCCACAAATGAATTTCAATTTTTCTTTATTTTCACTTATATTTACTATTTTTAATACATATTTTTTTATTATGTTTACCATTTGTTAAAGATACTTTGTGTTTTTATCTATTCCAATTCTTTATGCAACAGGCCAATTGTTTGAAAAGAAACAGTCTAGAGTTATAAATTAAATATAAAGTTATATTTAATTAAATAAAAATACAGTAAAAAATCAAAAAGTCTAAATACCCATATCAAAATAATAACGTTTGTTGAGTCTGAATTAAAGACAAATCAAGTGATATCTTTTTAGTCCCCCAGTAAGATTCTTTAACTGATAAAATAAAATAAAAAGCTGTATAAGCCCGTGCTATAAAAAGTCCGGGGTCCTAGAAACTATTGAAATTGTCAGAAAAAAATTAAAATGTAGAGATGTCAGGAAAAAAACGGAAGGAACTGCTCTGGGCATCTCTCTCCTAGGAAGATTTGTTTTACGGACATGCTTGCATCACTTGTGCATTAGCGGCAGGAGGAAAAGTAAAAGGGATACCGTTTTGCCGATGTTAGTGGTTAAGCGACTTTGTCTTTCTTCTGAGGTTTTGTTTTGCTGACGTGCTGGCCTCGCTTGCATTATTAGCGGCTAAGAGAGTTTTTTGTTTCCTCAAAGGTGGAGCCCTTACCCCAACTCCACCTCTCAGACACACACACTTCCACATGTAGACATTTATATATAACAAGTGTAAAAGGTAAATAAACAATTTTGGAAATAACGATTAAAATATGTGTGCATGTCCTTTAACTAATACTTGATGTAAAGACCTTTGCTTTGCATCTCTGTTTGTTAGTCATTTGTACAAAATTTAAGGTAATACAACATTTAGAAACCGTTACAAATCCTCCTCTATTCTAGTTTTCTTCTTAGTATCTTGATGTGGCACATGTGAATACTCAGAAAAATGAAAATTTAGAGCATTTGCTATTTCACTGTCTGTACTTTTGAATTCTTCTTTACTATTCCTTATGAGCCTCACCTCCTCCTTGACTGCTCTTTTACTACTAAAATACTGAAAAAATTTGTTTGGGTCGTCTTCCACTTCATCTGCTATATTCAGATAAGGCAAAACCTTTCACCTTAGTCAATTGTATAAATGTAACCTGGTGAGCCACAAATTCCATTTTATGTTCAAATTTCATTTGGAGTGAAGAGATACACATTGAATATTTTTAGTTTGTTGTTTTTTTGCAGACAATCAACAGCAACAGCAACCATGGGTTTTCCCAAAAACTCCAACTGAAAACCCACGTGAACGCACTAAACTGGGAAGGTGAAATATCACAACTAGTAGCTCTGCATAGTCGGACAGCATAAGAATGCAGCAGCAGAGTAATTCAGAGACTTGAACTAAACCAGCAGCCTTGAGATTTAAAATCTAGTAACTTTATTATGAGAAATGTACTATATGAGGTAACATTCATTTTGAAATGTTCTATTTGTGTAAATCTAATGTGATGTGTTAGGTTGTTGTATAAAGGTAAAGTAAGTGTGTGCTGGATAACTTGGCTGTCTGTGCCATGGGATATTCCAAAAAAGAAGAGGGTCCTTTTTTGTATCCCATGTGACAGGCTGCATTATTGAACACAAATATTACAACAGTACCATCCTCTTGCCAATTTTATGGTACCCTTGATATAACACATGGCAGGAGTGAAAGCTACCTCCACCAAATGGTCAAGGAAATTTCCTGTTGACATAGTTGTGTGCCTGCGAGGCAGTAAAAGGGCTCTGGTGTTGGTAGTTACCCGCCAAACCAGGGGTTGTCTGCTTCTTGTTTGACACTGTATAGGAAAGCTCAATAAGGCTTCACAGTCTTGGTTTTAGCATTATTCTGAGCTTAAAGAGATGACAGAAGGAGATTTTCTGTTATAACCCATGATCAATATTCTAGATCCACTATACAGACCTCCTCTACATTTTGCAATCATTCCCAAAATATGAATTACTAGCCATGTGCGCCCAACTACGTTGCTTTGTTTAAACGCGGCTGCCAGTCGTGAACTGGGCCCTTCGTCGCACAGCATTATGATTTTTTCTTTAAGGGAAACAAAATTACAAAAGAAAACCCTTTGACATTGATTCGATAGGAACGGCCTACTCGGAATCACTGTCCGAATAGTAATTATGTGGTGGTGTAGGAGCATTTCTGCTTCTGTCCGTTCACAGTCCGTCTCGTTTTCATGACGCTATTGTTTCCTCTCACAATGTTTTCTCAACCATTCTCCAATCTCGCAGGTTGCTTTGTGGCAATCCAAAGAGTAAGGCAATATACACAAAGCAATGGTTATAAAAGGGGGACACATAGGTATCCAGGCTGTTTAAAGCATAAATAGGGATCACTTCACTGACATGTGAGCAAGGCACGGTACAACTGTGAGACACGCAGCACTCGCCGGCTACAATGTAACAATAATAATTTCCGAAACGTCTTGTTACGTTGTCATTCATTTTACCCACTGTCTTTCTTTCAATCATATGTTACGTAGGCATGTACCTTTTATCTTCGGCAATCTCATTCTCTAACCAGGCCTCAGGAGCTAACCAGCGTAACACTGTCCACCACCCCTTTCATTATTCCGGCACATTGTTGACATCCGTGAGTAACAACAACGTACTAAACTGGAAGGTGGTCTACGCATGCATGGAATTCGCGGACAAATATCAAGATCTAAATGAAGATCTCTTTAGTTAATTTAAGGCACAACAATTTGTTTAGTTTGAATGCCTGTGTTTTGAGGTGTGACTGGAGTACTACAGTCTTCAGTAGTATAAGCCTGGAGGAGATTCTTAATGCAATGCCTATGTTTTAGCTGTCTCTCTACTGCCATCTAGTGCTTCTTCTAATTCATTCACGGACAAACAAAGATCAAGATCCAAATGAAGATTATAAATAGAGATTAGATATTAAAGTATGAAAGAAAACAATGAAATACTTGCTATTGTGGTTGATGGCCAGGGCACCCCTATAATGGAAGGTACGGGGGTGAGAGCATATCCAGACCACTACTTCCCCTGGACCAATAGAAGGCAGCCTCCCTGGTGTGCAGCAGTGCCACGGGTTTGCAGAATGGAAGCTCAATCCTGCATGGGCCTGTGGTAACCATGAGGGGGCGCCTGGAGAACTGCTGAAACCTAATTTGCAGCACTTCCGCCACACCCGGAAGTGCTGCCAGAAGTAGGTCAACGAGCACCTGGAGCACTTCCAGGTGCCTTATAAAAGGAGCCAGCAGCCACTACTCTGAGAGCCAGAGTCGAGGGGGTGAAGACAAAGCTTACCAGGAGGAGTGGAGGAAAAGAGAGAGAAGAAAAAGAGAGAAAGAAGAAGTAAAAGGATTTGGTGCTGGACTGTGTTTTGTGTCTTTGTGATTGTGCTGTACCGATGGGAAATGGGAGAAGGCATTTCCCACAGGAAAACAAAGAAAAAATAAAAGCATGTGCTTGAACTTGTGTCCTGCATATGTCTGTGTTGGGTTTGGGTAGCAGGACCACCCTCTGCAGGCCACACAATAAACCTGTGATAAATGAAATTTACCTAATCTGGCTATCTGACATTGCTCTCTGAAAACCGTTAATCCATGTATCTGCCTTTGAAGTTTGTTCAGAGCGTACAAAAGGTTAACATTCGTCATCTCTTTAATTGATTTATAAAGTCTGCTATTATAGTGTTCAATGTTTGAGGTGCTTTATAAAATGGCTCTTTGTTGCCAGAATGCACTTTGACTCCTACTACCTCCAAAATGAATAAGTGGATTATGAAAATAGATCAATAAATTCACTTAGAATGGCATCTAAATATATCATTATGTATCTTCAAAGTAAGACAGCAATGTCATCAGTTCACAAGAAACTCTCCAAGAAGGATCACGAAAAAACAACACCGGACCAATACTGACCTGTGCTCTTGGCCTATGGATAATCCAGTTCCCTGCTCGATTTGTTTAGACAGATTGGCAATCTCTTGCTTTAAGGTCTGGATGGTGTCTTTAGACTTCTGCTCTTTCTCATGAGCTGAATCAACCATTTTCCAAGCTTTTTCTATCTCCTATAGAAATTGATGCATATTAGATTGGATATCGTCACTCTTTCAGTTCATAGTTTAAGCACATATGTAACATTTAAGGCACACACCAGCAAAGAATAAATAATATGCTTGTCACCCATAAACCTACTTCTCTCAGTCCATAGCTCCTTGCCGGATATCCCCGTGGCCCCTGTTTCACATTGCTCTTAGTCGCTATAATGCTCTCTTTCATCCTATCTTTTTCATGTCTTCTTTTCCACAAGACCTTCTTCTCACTGATGTGTCTGGGCCAACTTTATGAGTATAAGTTACTCTTCAATGTTTTCTATATTCTTCTACTGTTTATATGACATATTAATTTATCATATGACTTTGCCCCACCAGACTGCTGTGTTTTTCCTCTCTTAATGTGCTCTACTCTCACTACTAACTTAATGATCTTTTTCTTGGACTCCCTGTAAACTAACTTCTCTTATTAAACATATATTATGTCTTTCTATCTTCTCATGTCCTGATGTCTGGAATGGCTGAGCCCAAGGGTTGAATCTCTTTGACTTACTTAATATTGTTTTGTCCACTATGAAATACTTTGAATCCAAATTATCACAAATGAATTTTTAATATAAATAAAATGCAAATTAAATGAAAATACCTTTTTAAGTGAAGCAATCGTGGTTTGATCTTCTTGGGTTAACTTCATTGCTGTAGCTACTTTGGCAGAATTGGACACTATTTCGGCATTTAATTCCCTGCATTTTGCCATGAGCCTTTTTTCACTCTCATGGGATTTTTTTAGGGCCTTGTGAAGTTTCTCATATTCTGCCCTAAATTTCTCCAAATTCTTGTCTCCCACAAGTTCATTGAGAACCTCTTGAAATTCCCTTTCAAGGACATCATATGCATTTTCATCAGCAGCTGATTTCTCTGCTTTTTCCTGTTAAAGGGAAAAAATATACAGAACTACATATTTGCAAAGATAACTTTAGCGAAGTATATTGGATTTCAAAGAATTCTAATTGTATACCCCTTAGTAAGATGGTCTACAAACTTCACACTGCGTTAGTTTTTGTACCAGACAATTAATTATTTCAAGACTCACATAATCAATTGAGGAATTACTGTGGTTAATTAGACTCATTAGACCATAGCAACATAAGAACTTTGACAAATGAGAGAAGACCATTCTGTGTTTGCCCTGTAGAATTAGAAATAATCTTTAGTGGGTGATTTGCTTTCAGCTATCCCAGTGCTCAGAATTGTTTAACCAGGAAGGATCCATGCATTGCTGTCAAAGCATTAGACTCATAGTACTAGTATATCTAGAAGTGTGTACCCTAAATGGCTTCTAATTCTTTTAGTACAAATACCAAGAAACAGTAGACACTGGTGCAAATGACAATATATTCTAATTCTGTGTGTCAACCAACTGCTTTTATAGTAGGAACTTATTCTTAAACTTGTTATGGGTAAACATTGCACAAACATTAGGAAGTTTTTCTTTACAAAGAGTACCAAAGACACTTGGAATAAGCTACCAAATAGTGTGGTAGACAGTAATAATATTTCTTTTCATTTATATAGTGCTTTTCTCACTACTCAAAGTGTTCAGCAATTGCAGGTTAAGGGCCTTGCTCAAGGACCCAACAGAGCAGAGTTCCTTTTTTTGGCATTTACGGGATTCGAACTGGCAACCTTCCGATTGTCAGTGCAGATCCCTAGCCTTGGGGCCAGCACTCCACCACTTTAGGGACTTTCACAACTCAACTTGATGTTTTTTTAGAAGAATTAAGTGGATAGGACTGACAAGCTTTGTTGGGCTGAATGGCCTGTTCTTGTCTGGGTTGTTCTAAAGTTCTAATGGACAGTTGACTCATGTATAGCACTCTTTACTGAATAAAGGCTCAAAGCACTAACACATTTTACAAAAATGTTTGCTCTGATGGTGTTGATGGAGAAGTATAGAGAAGGCCAGAAGGAGTTGCATTGCATCTTTGAGGACCTGGACAAAGCATATGGCAGGGTGCCTCGAGAGGAGTCGTGGTACTGTATGAGGAAGTCGGTTGACAGTTGGGAGACAAAGTCAGAGAGGGGAGATTGCGTTGGTTTGGTCATGTGCAGAGGAGAGATGCTGGATATATTGGGAGAAGGATGCTAAGGATAGAGCTACCAGGGAAGAGGAAAAGAGGAAGGCCTAAGAGAAGGTTTATGGATGTGGTAAGAGAGGACATGCAGGTGATGGGTGTAAAACAGCAAGATGCAGAGGACAGAAAGATATGGAAGAAGATGATCTGCTGTGACAACCCCTAACGGAAGCAGCCAAAAGAAGAAGAAGATGACCATAAGGCACAAAAACTTACAACATAGATCAACAACGTAAACAAATAGTAAAATAGAAATTAAGACTTAAAGTTTAAAAATTTAACAAAACAATTTTAATGTGACTACTTGACATGGAAAGAATTAAAATATTACAATATTGAAAACAAAAGAATATAAAAGGAAAATTCCAATGACAGCATTCCTGGAAAAAATAAAGTTCCTTGGGGATGGGGTGGTGTCTGTGGTCATGTACAACAGGAAAGTCAAAATTTGGATAACACAAGCTAACAATTTCCTCACTATTAAATAATAAAATTGATAATACAGTCGTGGCCAAAAGTTTTGAGAATGACACAAGTATTGGTTTTCACAAAGTCTGCTGTTTCGTTGTTTTTAGATCTTTTTGTCAGACGTTTCTATGGTATACTTAGGGATAATTACACACATTTCATAAGTTTCAAAGACTTTTATTGACAATTACATTAAGTTTATGCAAAGAGTCAATATTTGCAGTGTTGGCCCAGAAACTCCCCAGACCTTAATCCCATTGAGAACTTGTGGTCAATCCCCAAGAGACGGGTGGACAAACAAAATCCCACAAATTCTGACAAACTCCAAACATTGATTATGCAAAAATGGGCTGCCATCAGTCAGGATTTGGCCCAGAAGTTGATTGACAGCATTACCAGGGCAAATTGCAGAGGTTTTGAAAATGAAGGGCCAACACTGCAAATATTGACTCTTTGCATAAACATATTGTAATAGTCAATGAAAGCCTTTGAAACTTATGAAATGCGTGTAATTATACTTCAGTATACCATAGAAACATCTGACAAAAAGATCTCAAAACACTGAAGCAGCAAACTTTGTGAAAACCAATACCTGTGTCATTCTCAAAACTTTTGGCCACCACTGTACATATTACACAATAAGAGCACGAAAAGAAAAAGGAGCATGAATCTTAAGAAATAACATGAACTTCTGGATGTCGATCCCACTGTTGGTCACCATCTACTTGGAATGTTCTTGCACTCCCTTTGTTCAGGTCAGTACTCTGCATGTTCCACAGTTTCTTCCCACATCCCAAATACAAACACCTTAGGTTATCTGGTAAGGCCACCCTGACCTGGTGTGAGCAAGTGAATGTATGTCTGTATGTGCATATGTGTGCCAGAGTTTGCTGGGATGGACTGGCATCCTGTCTATGTGGTGGTGGTGGTGGTGTGCCTTCTCCGGATATGATCTTGCCCAAGAAACTCTTAATTAGGTGGATCAGGCAGTGAATGAATGCAAAATATGCATCTTAAACCTTAAGTGTTCCTTATCTGTTCCTTTTAGTAATGAGTACAAAGTTTGCTAAAGTCCTTTGGGAATATTTATCAAATTCTGTTTTGGTGTTTCACTTAGGTTAGAAGTCTAGTTACAAGCAGGATGAAACTCGTTCTCATGCAAACCAGTAGTCAATGTGGCTGTCAGAACAAACATTGTCCCAATATAAATAAATTTGTATTGCTTCATTGCTTTGCTTTTTTGTTCACTTTGTCAAATTGTTAATTTTTTCTTAATTTTTTCAATTTAAAAGGTACTGTGTAAGGAAAAATTGAATTTAGCAAATGATTAAACAAGTTGTTTTATTAACTGCTTTGTCCAATTAATGGCCACAGGTTGCTGGTGCCTACTCTGTATTGCAGCACTGCACACAAGTCAGGACCCAACATGGAAGGACCATCAGCTCATTGCATTGCCCACTCACATACAAACAGCGACCCTTAGAGTCAGTTTAGACCTGCCGATGAACCTGACCTGCACGCCTATAGGATGTGAAAAAAACTCAAGAAGACAAATGAACAACATGTCAGCTCCATACAGACACTGTAAAGGTTTAGGGTTTAATCTCAGAACACTGACCACCGTATCATCTTGGTGAAAAATAAGGTGGTCTTTCTTATTAATCAATCAAGTGCCTGCTCCAAAGTATAAGGGCATTTCCTATTTGCTTTTAACCAGTATTTTGAATATTGCTTTGCATAATCTGACAATACCTCACAGAACTGCATAGCCTGTAAGGTTCAGATAAACAAATAAACTGTGGATCAATCATTTCACAGCAATACTCTGTTAGTAGCAATGGTTTAGTATTACAACCCATCCTGGTCTTAAAATTCAATGCAAACACCATGGAACAAATAATGGAAATAGATATGTGATATACAGCATTATGGTATCCCTGTAAGAATATAAAAACACTATACAGTATTTCACTGAATAAACATTATGACTTTTTTAAAGATAATAATTCAGTATTAAATCAGAATGTAAGCCTTTCATGTACACAATACTGTAAATAAAGTTGCAACGATGCTCTAATACAGGGGTTGTCCTGGGGACCCATTGTGGCATCGGCCTTTTGTTCCAACCAGATTCACAATCAGTGATAATAACTGATCTCATTTAATTAGCTGGTCTTTTTTTTCTCTTATTCTACATTCAGAAAAGCATAATAGTACAATTTTTCAATATCTTTAAATGTTTAACTTATTGGTTTTCTATTATTGTGACTGTTTTCTATGTAGCTTGTGTAGTCTTTCGTTGTATCCTAATAATGACAATTACAATGAAGCCGAACAAACACCTGGGAAAACAACACTGAATGATGAAAAGCTGCAACCACTTTAGCTTTACTACCACTAGTTAGTAAATATTGGATTAAATAACCAGAAAACCTGGAAAAGAATCATGAAAATCAGGATGAAAAAATTGTTAAAAGTAAAAAAATACATTTCCCATTTAACTGCTTAGTACATTTTAATAAAAATGTACCAGACTTAGTTGTGTAATTTTTACATCAAATCCAAAACACCGAAACTGTGTAGTAACTGATCACCTCATTCGGCTAGCAGTCTTAGAAACAGAAGATGATTGGAAAAAAAACCTGCAGCCACAGTGGGTCCACAGGACCAAGACTGAGGACCACTGCTTTAATATAGTGTAGTGTAGCGGCTAGTGTAAATACGAACAGGACCGGTCAGGGTGAAGCTTGAAACTGGCCGCCCAAAGCCTTTTCAGTACATTCCAGATCGTTCTTAAAGCTTTGTTAAAAGTCTTCACATGCACTACTACATCGTCCAAATTGACAAGTCATTAAGGCATATGACCCAATCCTCTGTCCATCAACCTTTCAAAAGTGCCTGTTGCATTGCAGATTCTCAAGGGCATGATTTGGAAATACCACAAGCCCTTACCAGTTGTAAAAGCTGTCTTCTCCCTTGTCTCGGATGCCAGTGCCGCCATCCAATAGCCACTCTTTAAATCCATGCAGAACCTGCTCAACTCAGATGGTTAAATAATACCTGTCTCTTGTACTTTCATTAAGATGTTGTTTGCAGCCTCCTGTTTTGCTAGGGCAATATGCCAAGACTGTTGTCGAATGAGGGTGTAGTGCACATATGTATCAGATGCTGCACTAAGTGCGTACGGCCAACATCTGCAGAAATAGCAAAACGGTCTCTGAATCCTTCCAGGAGCTCCTAAAATTCATGCTGCTGAATAACAGTCAGTCGTATATTCCTTTTCTACACTTTGTGAATAACCTTCAGGTCTACACTTGCTGTGTCAGTATGACTAGAAATGTATGGTGGGTTTGGCTACAACATCTGGGTAGTTGGTCACCGCGGCTCAATGGCTTTAAAGTCATTCCATTCTGGAACATCAAAGTCCACTTTTGTAGGTCAAATTGGACTCCAGATATCTCCATGAAGTCCAAAATCTGGATACAGGAGTCTTTAATCCTGGCCAACCAGAGTACAGCAAAGGCCACCAACACAAATAGCTACATGGGTCCGTCCCAGCATAGCTATAGTCTCGCCTGTGGCTGTTGTTAAAGCAACCCCATGCCTCCTCACTGTCTTTCTCCTGGCAGCCGGTCCAGTGTAACAATTATGGCAGTTGAACCTAAACCCCAAAACTACCCAGCAAGGCCCCATCCAAGAACTATCCAAAACAGGCAGCATCCTTTTATCCATTTAGGTCCATAGACCAAAACTTGATGGCCCTTTTGGATCATAAGGACTCTCCTGATGAGCCCCTGTTACATAGAGGTGATCCCTGGAGAAAGCGTGGGCAGCTTCCATGTGACTCTGCATTCTGCAGCATGTCCAGGGCCTGACGCTTCAGTCTGTGTATCATGGGGTAGCCCAAATGCAAGTTCTGCAGGAATCCTTCATTCTCTTCCTAACATCACCAAGTAGTCTTACAACCTGCACTGTAGATCATCAGACTTAAGGGAATTGTCAGCATTTCATAGGAGTTTACTGTAATTTTTTAAAGTAAAATTCTGTAATAATAAAGTGTATTGTGTAATCACAGCATGCTAAGCCATCTTCTGTGATAAGACAGCAAATCACTGTAAAACTGTGTTTGGACTGGTCCACTTTGCATTGTGGGACATTTTTAGCTTGTGCATTTTCATAGTATTTCACTTATTTGTGTGGTAAGAAGACAGTTACAAATGAAATCCTGCCTGCAGGGACACTAATGAGATTTGTATGATACCACACAAACATTACAAAGTTTTCATTCACACAGAGAACCAGTGACACAAGGAATAAGAGACCAAATTGTGAGGTGGATAGGAGAAAGAGTTTAGGAACTTTCAAAACTCCACTTGATGTAAATTTCAAGGAAAATAGGTGAATACACTGTAAAAAAAAATCCTGCAAGAATACATTACATTAAGTATGTATTTTTACATTTCAAAATCTACAATACTGTAAATTAAAACAATTATTTTAAATAATTAAATACACACACTTAATTTTTAGAAGTGTTTATCAATTAACTATTTCATGGTGCAAAACTACTTTTGTGAGTAATTGTATTACTGTAAAGTCACAAAGGCATGGAAAACTAAATGTGCATAAAGTCTGCATAAAGTTTGCTTATTTACATAAGTAACACACCCATTGCAGAAACACCGTAAATTGTTCCAGATGACTCCCTTACCTTTGTACTGAGGAAAACAAAAACTTAAACACAGCTAACAAACTCACTTTTCTCTGTGCTGAAGGTTATTTTTGTGGATATAGAAGATGATTATTGGTGTTTTTTCTTTGTTTTTTTTTTTTTTTTTTTACATAGGGAGAACCTGCAGTACATGTATACCCTCATCACAACAGCAAGTGTTCCTTTTCCACCAGATGCCATGAAATAGTTTTAATAGATACTGATGTTGTATTAATGGATAAAATTGATGGTCTTTATGTCTGACAGCAACATTAGTGCTAACCTAATCGCTAATCATTTAACTATTAGGTTACAGAAAAAAAAATGTTTTTCTGTGTTTGCTGTCTTTTAACTAAAATTGATTTAGTAAATTTACAGCAAATTACTGGCTACTAAATTGCAGTACAAGTACAGTTAACATGTTAAAAAAACCAGGAAATTACTGTAATTCAACAGCAGTACTTTGCTACATTACATTAGGTTTGTGGTCCACTATAGGACACTTAGGAGAGAGGGGGCAAGATGAACCATAAACAATAATTGTATTTATTTTTTAGTCACAACTGTTCTGCTACATCTTTACATCACATCATATATATTTATATGTTTATATATATATATTTATATGTTTATATATATATGTTTATATATATATATATATATATATATATATATATATATATATACACACACACACACACATATATATATATATACATATATATATATATACACATACATACATACACACACACACTTATATATATATATATATATTTTTTTTTTTTTGCCACATGGATGAGTATGAGGTGTGCTGGAGGTTTTGCTCAGATTGCCACGCTGCTGTTTGTGCAGGAGACACATGCAGGCTTTAGTTCTGGTCACACACGCACTGCCGTTCCGCTCATGCTGATAACTGGGAATCTGTTTGCCGACAGGAATGGCTATGTGATGTGTAAAAGAGGAAAATACTGTATACAGTACGAACTATACAAGCTGAAATAGCCTCAAACTAAATAGGAAACAGTATTTGTGTTTTAACGATGGACCACATGCAAGAGAGAGCCCTCTAAACCCACTTAACCAGGTCAGAAGGCAGCTGCAGCCTACCTAACCCAGTGAAGAATTGAAATGCACACGGCATTCATCACATGGGAAACACACACACACGGCCCGATTTACTGTAGGTCTTTGGACTGTGGGAGGAGCCTGGTACAAACCCATTTGGGCTCACGTGCAATCTCCATGAAGACAGCACCCATTCTCGTAAAATAGTTTTCTGTGTTATCATAATACAACAATACGAGATAATAATGTATGTATAATTGGTGTGAACGCAGTGATTAGAGCTGCTGCCTCACAGATCCTCCGTGATGGATTCGTATCACACCCGGTCATATATACCTGAGTGGAGTTCGCACGTTTTCCCCATTACCGCGGGTGTTTTCTTCCTTTGCTCTGTCTGTAAAGTAATAAATGCCGAAAACTCCCGTTAGCTACGGTACTTTTAAAAGGTTAGGTTAGTTTCTTAATTGGAGGACATAACTTTTACTCGTCGATTTTCATTTTTAAACTTTATGTTTCTGTGAGGAGCTCATTTGACTTGTTTAAAATTAAAAATGCTGTTGTCAACGCAGTAGTTTGTAAAGTTGTAATTAATTTGTGCGTATGTAATTAATTTTTTTTATTGATTAAAATAATTTAAAATGTAAGAATGAAATCTATTTGTGTTACAAAACCTAACAACCTGAATTGGTATTTACTTTTATCTTGAATTTTAGGAGATCTGTGAAAAGAGTTCCAACAATATTCCACCATCAAGAAAAGTACAAGTAAATACAGACAGTTAAATTCTGCAAATCTCACATTCCACAAACACATAAACGGGAAAAAATGGGCCCGTTGGAACCATACAGCGCCGCTTTGGCCATTCTAGAACTTACTTTTGACATTTTTTAACAGAGTCCGAATAGCTTACCTCTGTCATTTTGCCCCTTCTCTTTTCCTTAATTTACTTAAGAAACTCGAAAGACGCACTTTCATACGGAATTATAGTTGCCCCAGTCGGGCTCGCTGTTGCCTTGAGCTCCGGGAAACAAAAGGCGCGTCTTTCCGGTATCCTAGCGACCACGCACCACCTTCTCATTTTCCAGCTCGACGTCACGTGTCATTCGCCTGCGCAGATCTTCCAAGCGGTGCGCAGTTCCGTCTGCTCATTGGTCTGTTTCCAGAAAGAAGCCAATCACGTTTACGGAAAAAAATTTAGGACTGCTCGTCAAGAACGCTCCACAGATTCGTGTTTAGCAAGGCCCACAAAGCTGCGATTAAAAATCTTTTCTATTTTCTATTAAAGAATGTGACATTCTTAGTATAGTCTTGTATAGTCGTTAGAGCCTTTTATTACATGACTTGTTATATTAAAGTAATTATTATTTTAATATGCTCATCAGGGATAAAAATGCATATGCCGATAAATTAAGAATTTGTTCGGTGTTTTTTGAACACTGCCCACGGTAATTAGATCCTATCCTGGTAGAAAACAACCTCCTTAATCACTGCGCCACCACGTATCTCACAGGTGTAGTAAATCGCGCTGTTAATAACAGGCAGAACTGTGTAACAAGATGTAAACATGTTAATTTGAATAATGTTACTCACTAGGAATTATGTGGATGTGATAATGAGTAAGTTCATACTGTGCCTAGGGTTTTCATTTAAGATTAGCCTAGCAATGTATGTATAATTGTTATTGTATATGTAATGCATTAGAATAGTTTAAGATAAGAGAAATATGTTGCAGGGTTTAAACTTTATTTCATTTTTCCAAATTACAAATTTTCTTTATAAGTATAGAAGGTATAATACAAACTCAACTCTTGCAAGTACATTTTCCAGGGAATTTAGCCACAAACCAGCCCTGCAAACTAATTTATTTATGATAGAAATAATATTGCATATATCTGTAAAGGAGCACATCACAAGTACCATTGTTAAGTTAACTCCTGCTCTGCTACACGTCTAATCAACATAGACCTTGGCACTAATGTTTGCAGTGCACCATGCACAGTGCCGGTGCTAGGTTATTGTGTGCCCTAGGCCAAGCTTATTAGTGCACCAAGTTACTGTTCGGCAGCTAACACATACAGCTAGTTTCCCCCCTTATGATCTGTACCCTCAGTGATTACCTAATTCACCTTAATGATGATGCAGGCCCTGACCTTACAATGCAAATATGTCTCTCTTATATGTCAGTCGCTATGGGATTCATAAAAGCCATGTTAATATTTGTGATGTGCCATCTATTGGAATGACAAATGCAAAGCATTTAATTACTAAACATGTTTGTGATACATCATCATTTGGAATGACAGAGACGTGGCCAATGGATGGGCACACAGACAATTATTCTTTTATTAAGATGGACTATATTTAAGTCACCCTTAAAAGTGTATATATGAAAACATTGTTTTTATATACCATGTAGTGTACTGTACACTCCAAATGCTAATTGAACCCTGGTGGTTTTACTGTGAAGACATAAATAGCAAAGTGATGAGGACAGCATATAAGTGAAGGTACGCATAAAAAAAAGAAATACCTTTGATTTCAGGTTCACCCCAATTAAAGACCCGATGATGGTTTGGTTATCTGTTGTAGGCCTGAAGACCCTGCTGTCCTATAGCACTCATCCCAAAGAAACCCATAGGCTGACACTAGTAACAATCTTCCACCCCATTCCACTGCTCTACCTGAATATCTGAAGCCAAAAAACTTACCATTTATAGCCCAGATTAATGAAAAGAAGCTTTACTCTTATTTACTTAAAAATACAACAAATTAAGATTGCATAAGTGTACCTGTGAAATACAGTAGCAATACGGTACAATACCCAGACAATTACAAGTTCACAGTCTTGCCATGTAACGCATCCACCGATCAGTGGTAGATGTGGGGATCACTTTAATCCAATCACTGACTTGGCCCGCTTGTTTTTCTTTTCTGTCTCCTCTCATCTAGTATGATCTGATCCTAGCTGCTGGATGGGCCAATGAGGAGGACTATCTGCTCCTGAACTGAAGAAGGCAGCCCAGGCAGGACAAATGATAACATCACTGCTTGTTTGCTGTGTCTGTGTGTATTGAAGTGTTAGCTCCCATTTCAGTAAATACCCTGACTGTCCCTGTTTAGAACAGAATAAAGCTGTTTTTCCTGAAGCCCTGGACACAGCCTCATCTTTCAGGTACAAGACAATGACTCATGTGTCACAATATGCTGTATATATATGTATGTGTGTACAGCCACCCTGACCCCATCACAGGCAGACATGAGGCACAAGTGCACCACAACGAACACTTTATTTACAAGTGGGGAAGCACTTTCCCTTGCACCACACAAAACCAGAGTATGAAGCACTAATACAAATAAACACAGTCCCTTCTTTTCTTCACTCCTCCACGAGCAAGCTTCAGCCCTCTTCCTCCTGACTCTGGCCTCGAATGAAGACGGCAATCATTCCTCAGGGATTTTGGTCCATATGGACATGATAGCATACAGTTGCTGCAGATTTGTCAGCTGCACATCCATGATGTGAATCTCCCATTCCACAGCATCCCTAAGGTGCTCTGTTGGATTGAGATCTGGTAAATGTGGAGTCCATTTGAGTACAGTGAACTCATTGTCATGTTCAAGAAACCAGTTGGAGATAATCTGAGCTTTGTGACATGGCACGTTATCCTGCTGGAAGCAGACATCAGAAGATGGGTACACAGCGGTCATAAAGGGATGGACATGGTAAACCGGTCAGGCTGTGGCATTTAAACGATGTGCAATTGATACTAAGGGACCAAAGTGTGCTAAGAAAATATCCCCCACACCACTACACCAGCAGTCTGAACAATTGATACAAGACAGGAGGGATCCATGCTTTCATGTTGTTGATGCAAAATTCTGACACAACCATCTGAATGTCACAGCAGAAATCAAGATTCCTCAGACAAGGCAACATTTTTCCATTCTTCAATTGTCCAATTTTGATGAGCCTGTGTGAATTATAGACTCAGTCGCCTATTCTTAGCTGATAGGAGTGGCACCCGATGTGGTCTCCTGCTGCTGTAGCCCATCTTCTTCAAGGTTCGACGTGTTGTGCATTCAGAGATGTTCTTCTGCATACTTCGGTTGTAACAAGTGGTTATCTGAGTTACTGTTGCCTTTCTATCACCTTGAACCAGTCTGGTCATTCTCCTCTGACCTCTGGCATATACAAGGCATTTTCACCCAGACAACTGCCTCTCACTGGATCTTCACCCTTTTTCAGACCATTCTCTGTAAACTCTAGCGATAGTTGTGTGTGAAAATCCCAGTAGATTAGCAGTTTCTGAAATACTCAGACCAGTCCATCTGGCACCAACAACCACACCAAGTTCAAAGTTATTCAAATCACCTTTCTTCCCCATTCTGATGCTCAGAAGTTTATAGGTGAGAGAGAGAGAGAGAGAGAATATATTGGACTGGGAATCCATTAAAAAATTAATGAATTGCATAATTTTATGGAATTAATCACCTCTAACATTAAACCATGCAATCATAAGATAAATACATAATTCATGAAGTAAATATACACTGAATCGCAATATTAATGTAGAATAAACACAAAGGAATTTTTAAAAATTCAATTTCGCAGTTTAAACTTAAACAATGACCTGAAACCTGACCTTTCAACAAAATACTACTTGAGCAATTCCAACCTGAATTTGAATGCCTTCCTAAAAGGCAACTTGAAAAAAAGGCAATAAGAAAACAAGGCCAATTTATTAATTCTCAAATTGGTATGGCATATGAGACACAGATGTGTCAAAGTAAAATTAAATGATCGAAATGACTGTAGGCAAGTTTGAATGCACTGATAATGGCGGAATTAAATGAAATAATAAGCATCTCTTAAATAGGAATACATTAAAACTTGTGTTAAAACTCCTCAAATGCCATTCTCAATTGTTTGTTACCATCAACGACTTTATAATTATACTCAAAACAAATGCTTTTCAACGTGTGTGCAATGAGAACTACCCAGGTGTGCCATATAGGACCGCCTGTATGAGCAGGCAAAGGGACACAGCAGCTAGAAAATGCGTCCAAAGTGTTCACTAAGTCCTGTGTCTGCGAACGCCAACCTCCAAGATGCAAGTATCTCTGATAGTCCTGCCCCTTTGGATAGTTTACCACGTGTATTGATTTAATGCTTTTGTGGCTGGTAGAGTCATGGTGTGCCTTGGTATTTTGTGGGTTACAAAAAGTGTGCCACCACAGAAGAACTGTTGGAAAACACTGCTCTACCTGCACCTTTGTTCCCTGACACGCTAAATAGAGACATCTGTAGCTGCTTTCATGCTTAAAAACTCACACCCTGCATTACTTGGATGGTTATGTTGCATTCTTTGGAGATACTGCATACTGGAATAATGAGTAGGGATACTCATTACACTTCTGTTTCGTAGACTTTTGTCATTATACAGGGTGGTACATAAAGATTTCCCACTTTTCGAGGGAGAACTGTGCAGGCTGTAGCGGGGTAGAGAGGTGTGGGGTAGGTCTCTTTCAGTAGGTTAGGCTCTACCGTTTTCAGTACCCATCATGAGAGTTACTGGGGCTTTGTTGTTCAATAGTATTATGAAAACAACTGTTCTGAGATAGAGATCCACAGAGTGTCCTGTACACACTTTGCATTCGGTCAAAATGCATCTGTACCAGATCGGAAAACAATTTTGCTATGGATTTCTAACCTTTGGACAACTGGGTCCACACTGAAAAGAAAAACACCTGGTAAAGGGGACCATTAGAACACCAGAAAATGTGGAAGCACTAAGAGCATCCATTTAGCAATCTCCAAGGCGTTCCGCTCGTAAGCATGGCATGGCACTGGGAAATCAAGTCAGAGTTTGAGGAGGATTCTGCATGCTGATTTAAAACTGCATCCTTCCAAAATGATGTTGGCTCAGGAATTAAGTGAGTGAGAGAGAGATCATGCCAACCGCAGAGCCCTAAGTGCAGAAATTCTTGAACAGGTTCCCACTGCAGCTGTTCTTCTGAGTAGCGTTGAGGCTCACTTCCATAACAGTGGAGCCATAAACAAGCAGAATTTTCGCTACTGGGCTGAACATAATTCTCATGAACTCCACGAACGACCGCTCCACTCTCCTCGAGTAACTGTTTGGTGTGCAGTTGCCAACCGGTGTGATCAGCCCTTACTTTTTTGAGGAAGGTGGTGCAACAGTAATTATGACCTCCTACCGGTACTTTGAAATGTTGGAGTCCTTTTAGCACCCCAAACTGGATGATGCAAATACAGAACGTGTGGTTTCAACAGGATGACGCTACAGCTCACATAGCACAACGTTTGCTCGGAGTGTTAAGGGAAATGTTCTCTGGGCATTTGATCTCTTTAAGGGGAGATGTGGGGTGGCCAGCACAGTCAACAGATTTAAGCCCATGTGACTTTTTCCTTTGAGAAAACCTAAAGGAAAAAGTTTTCAAACATCATCCTTGATTGCTTGAGGATTTGAAGGAAAGGATCAGACAGGAAATCAATGCCATTCCGCCTGACTGGGAGAGTGATGTAGAACTTCCAGGAATGTCTTCGGCAATTTATTGCCAACGACGGACGCCATTTGTCTGATGTGATTTTTAAAACCCATTAAAACAAAACCGCTTTTTATGTACTTTTCAGAAATATATATATATATTTTTAGACAGCTTTGTTCATTTTTTATACCCCTTCAAAATGTCGAAGATCCTTATGCGCCACCCTGTATTAGGGTAGTCAGTACTGTAAGCTACCTGGCAAACTGGCAAGTTAAATATAAAGGTACTGGAGACGTATTTTGGTTTTAGTGCAACTCAAAGAAAACGTTATTTTGCACATTTGTGACATACAACAGATTCTTTTTACAGAAATATGGCATGAAATAAAAAGAGAGAGTGTCATTTTTACCTTCGCCAATTCTCCTTGGTATTGCTCCAGGATTACCATAAACCCTTCTGCCTATTCCTCTGCACCTACGGTATGTTGGTGTACATCAGCGGTCTCAAACTCCGGTCCTGGAGGGCCGCAGTGGCTGTACGTTTTCACTCTAACCCTTTTCTTCATTAGTGACTTGTTTTTGCTGCTAATTAACTTGAATTCATTTTAATTGACTTGTTCTTGAAGACTCAGACCCCTTAATAATTTCTTTTTCCTTAACTGGCTTCCATACAATAATGAGATACAAAATGAGCCAAAACATGACCAACAAACTGTGTCCATCATACAATACCTGAAAATAAAGAAAGATGAAGGTCTGAGGAATGTCAATCTGCTCAGGTCCACACAACATTTGAACAGAGCTCTTAGAAAAGAGAAAATCAACAATTTCATAAATGTCTGCTATTGCACAGACAGAGCAGTAATAAGCCATGGAATTAAAGAACAGGTTTAATTAACAACAAGACTCGGCACCTAATTAAGCAACTGGTTGGAGTGAAATTGGTTAGAGTTTCACACCCTGACTTAGTTGGTCTTCTGTTGGCTTCACGTTTCATTTCTGTTTGGGTGCCATTTAAGGAAAGAAATGAAGCAATTCAGAAGAGTGATGAAGAAATTCAGAGGAACAAATCTTAAAAAAACAAGTCAATTAAAATGAAAGGAAAAGGAGTTAATTAGAAGCAAAACTGGTCACCAATTAAAAAAAGGGTTAGAATAAAATCCTGCAGCCACTGCAGCCCTCCAGGGCTGGAGTTTGAGACCACTGGTATACATAAACAAAGGAAATGAATACCATTACCTCATACTGACATTGACATTGACATGACATTGTAAAATGTCTCACTTTCAATATATGATATGTTTTCTAGGTTCTATTGTGAATAAAATATGGGTTTATGAGATTTGCAAATCACTGCATTCTGTTTTTATTTACATTTTACACAGTGTCAACACTTTTTTGGAATTGGGGTTGTAGAAAAGTGCAAAGTGTAACTTGTGGGCAAAAGGAACATCAATTATAAATACAAGAAGGGAGACACTGTCATGCAGGAAGCAACCTCTGATAAGGTTTTTGTTGACACCACATTTCCATCACTTAAGCAATGTGCAGAAGTGGTATAAAAGACAAATAAAATTTTAGGTCATATTGTTTAAACTGTGGATTATAAATCAAAGAACATCAGATTATATAATGGACTAGGATCCATCTGGAGTGTTGGGTGCAACTTTAGTCACCACACTATAAAAATGACATAGCAGCACTTGAAGCTGTGCACAGAAGAGCAATCAGGTGCATTGCAGGAATTAAGAACATGTCCTACTCCAAAAGACTCAGGGAATTAACCGGTTTAGTCCTGAGTAGATGAGACAGTCTTCTTCTTCTTTTTTTAGGGGTTGCCACAGCAGATCATCTTCTTCCATATCTTTCCGTCCTCAGCATCTTGCTCTGTTACACCCATCACTTGCATGTCCTCTCTTACCACATCTATAAACCTTCTCTTAGGCCTTCTTCTTTTCCTCTTCCCTGGCAGCTCTATCCTTAACATCCTTCTCCCAATATACTCAGCATCTCTCCTCTGCACATTCCAAACCAACGCAATCTCGCCTCTCTGACTTTGTCTTCCAACTGTCCAACCTGAGCTTACCCTCTAATGTACTCGTTCCTGATCCTGTCCACCCAATTCAAATCTTAGCAACTTTAACTCTGCCACCTCCAGCTCTGTCTCCTGCTTTCTGGTCAGTGCCATCATCTCCAACCCATATAACATAGCTGGTCTCGCTACCATCCTGTAGACCTTCCTTTTCACTATTGCTGAGACCCGTCTGTCACAAATTACTCCTGACACTCTTCTCCACCTACTCCACCCTGCCTGCTCTCTATTTCTCACCTCTCTTCCACAATCTCTGTTACTCTGTACTGTTGATTCCAAGCATATAAACTCATCCACCTTGGCCAACTCTACTCCCTGCATCCTTACCATTCCTCTGCAGTGTGGAGACCTAATCCAGATCATCAAATTTCTCAAACACCTGATAAAGTAAATCCAGCAACATCCATTGAAGTTAATGGTGAATCACATACACCAGTGGAAATTAAGGGGAAGTGCATTTAGCACTTCTTTTCACAAAGAGTGGTAGGACTTTGGAACAGACTACTGACAGACAGAGTTGAAGTAGATACCTTAACAACCTTTAAGAAGGATCTGGATGATTTTTGGGAGAGCTCAATTATTAGCTAAACAAACGGGCCTTATAGACTGAATAGTCTCCTCTCATTTGTCAAATTTCTTAAATTTCGGGGGCCAAACTGCTCCTTGTTGTCTCGTTGCCTGCTTTTGATGTGACACCATTACTGTCTCAAACTTCTATTGCTTTTCTTTCTCTGCTACTGTTTGTCTTTAAGTCATATTACACTTAATCTCTGAGGTCATGCTTAGTGGTATAACGTTTCAATTTTCATTATACCTTACAAATGAATAGTGAGTATCGTGTACATCAACCAGGAAATGGAGCAGATTTCATTGTGTTTCTGCTGATGGATAAAACAGTTTGAACCTTGTGTATTATTTCAATGTTTCCCAGCACATCTTTATTTCAGAGTTCTGCCGTGTCCCAACCAAAATTAAGGCCCATTCAAGTACGCGTACATTTCATTTTGTTCTTATATGGCTTCCTCCTCAAAATGCTACACACATTGTCAAATTTAAGCAGAGTGCACACTTTACAGAAATGGCTAGGTAATACTAAGGGAATAAATATTACAAAAAATGAAGAAATAAATTAGCAGAAGTACACATTTTGGAATAAAAAAGAAATGGATACAAGATCTAACTGCCATGGAAGAAGGACAGGCATCCTGGCCAGGACTGATTTCTTGCCACGCCAGAAGTACATAATGAAAATATGGTAGGAGCAGAGATTTAACTTTGCTGGAATGCCTGACAACCTTCATTCCAAATGGGACAGAAAGTTAATAGATGGGCTGGGTGAACCTGGGTGCTGGGAGCAGTTCATTCCCCCACACGGCAGGAGGCAGTGCTCCTCAAGGCTGAACCCTGTTAGGGTTGCATAGAGATTGGAGTCCAGAAATGCAACCTTGTTGGTGCCCTTGGATGTCGCCAGAGAACGCTGCCACAGGAGGACTGCCCTTGTTTCCACATGACCTGGAAGTGCTTCAGATGACCTTTGTCATGACACTTAAAGCAGTCCTGGGTCCCTGACACTCATCAGATGGATGGAAGGAGGAAGATAAACTTTTGTTATACTTGCTGTTGCGCTGCTGTTTAATTGGAAAACTATTGGTTACAAATAAAAACCTTTTATTTGAACCCAGAATTGTTTTCGGTGACGTTGTGTCTGTGCTTTTCTCATATTAATCAGATCACTAAGACAGCATTTTTTCACTTAAGAAACATAGCTAAAGTTAGACCTCTTATATCACTGAAAGATGCTGAGAAATTAGTTTACGCATTTGTTTTCAGTCGACTAGATTACTGTAACGCACTCCTCTCAGGACTACCCTAAAAAGACATAAATCGTTTGCAACGAGTGCAGAATGCAGCTGCTAGAATCCTAACTAGGAAAAGAAAATCCGAGCACATTTCTCCAGTTTTGATGTCACTACACTGGTTACCTGTGTCATTCAGGATTGACTTTAAAATTCTGCTTATGGTTTATAAAGCCTTAAATAATCTCGCCACATCTTATATATCGGAATGTCTGACACCTTATATTCCAAATCGTAACCTTAGATCCTCAAATGAGTATCTCCTTAGAATTCCAAGAACAAAACTTAAAAGAAGTGGTGAGGCGGCCTTCTGCTGCTATGCACCTAAAATCTGGAATAGCCTGCCAATGGGAATTCGCCGGGCTAATACAGTGGAGCACTTTAAAAAACTGCTGAAAACACATTACTTTAACATGGCTTTCTCATAATTTCACCGTAATCAAAATCCTGATACTCTGTATATCCAACTCATTATACTAACTATTCATGGTGGCTCTAAAATCTGTATTAACCCCTACTCTCTCTTCTGTTTCCTTTTCCGGTATCCTACTCAAAGCACCGTGATGTTCCAACAATGATGGATAGATTAAAAGGCAGAAGTCTGCATGACCATCAACATCATGTGACTCCGTGAGAACCCTAACTACAAAGAGGACTATTTCATTTATGTTAGGTAGAATGCCCAGAGGGGACTGGGTGGTCCCGAAGCCTGGAACCCCTGCAGATTTTATTTTTTTCTCCAGCCGTCTGGAGTTTTTTTTCTGTTTTTTCTGTCCACCCTGGCCATCAGACCTTACTCTTATTCTATGTTAACTAATGTTGTCTTATTTTAATTTCTTATTTTGTCTTTTATTTTTCTTTTCTTCATTATGTAAAGCACTTTGAGCTACTTTTTGTATGAAAATGTGCTATATAATTAAATGTTGTTGTTGCTGTTGTTGCTTTAAGGCTCAGTGGTGCCCCCTTGTGGTTACAAAGGATAAGTCAATAATTATACACACTTTCATGACTATTATACTTGGGTTGGCTGTACAGGTGTATCTGTGTTCACAGTTGTAAAGTTCTGATTTTGATCCTCGTTGGTTTGTCAGAATCAGAATCACGTTATGGATTTAATCAATTTTGTTGTTAGTAGTGGACATGGACGGGCATTCTGCTCCTTCTTTGTGCCTCACACTTGTCCAGCCATTTTTAAATTTCTCAATCCATTTGTAAACACTCTGTTATGGTAAAACTGTGCTTCAGCCCAGAAAAATAAGATCACTGCACACTGCTCTTCTTTGATGCCAAAGCAGAGTGGAACAATATGTAATTTACCTTTTAAGATATCAAAACTCATTTTAAAATATCTTAAAATAATTTCCTTTACATTTTAAGATATCTGCTATTAATTTGCAATATCTCAAATGCATTTCAAGTTTTTTTCAAATACATTTTCAGATATCTCAAAATAACTGTATGTACATTTCATGATATCTCAAATGAATTTTTAGACATCTTAAATTGACCCTGCATGCATTTCACGATATCTCAAAATCACTTCCTGTAAAATTGCCTTTTCTTTCAAAGGTACTTCCTGTTTATTATAAGATATCTTGAAATGTGTTTGAGATATCTGAGAATACACAGGAAACTGTTTTGAAATACAGTATCTGGAAATGTATTTTGGATATCTTTAAATTGTACAGTAGACATCTAAAAATCCTATTGAGGATATCTTCAAATAATGTCTTTTTAAAGTAATCTCAAAATGCATTTGAGATGTCTTGAAATACTTTGTAAGATATCTCAAGTGGAGCAGAGACCTATTTTAAGATATCATGAAATTAATTTGAGATATCTAAAAATGTATTTTAGAGATCTCCAACAACAGTGAATTTCAAAATATCAATGCTTTTTAAGATATCTTAATTATATTTGGAGATATCTTAAAATAACTCCCCACTCATATTTCAAAACAACTTCCTGCACATGTTAAGATTCCAAATAACTTAAAAATAACTTTCTGCACATTTTAACATATCTCAAACAGATTTTCAGGTATCTTAAAATAGACAGGAAGTCCCATTGAAAGAATAGGACATTTTACAAGAAGTCATTTCAAGATAGGTGGGCTGGCACCCTCCCCGGGGTTTGTTTCCTGCCTTGTGCCCTGTGTTGGCTGGGATTGGCTCCAGCAGACCCCGTGACCCTGTAGTTAGAATATAGCGGATTGGATAATGGATGGATGGATGAATATCTTAAAATGTTTATATATGTCTAAATGTTAATTTGGTTTGCCATAGAACAGCCATGTTTACGCCTTAGAAAACAACAAGAGGAGCTGACTGATTAAGGTGGAAACTTCACCACTGTGACCACAGACACGCAGTGTTTCCTAACCGTGAGAGGGACAGCTGTATAGCCAACAGAAAGAGAATTATCACCAAAATGAGGATAATTACTAATTTACCCTCACAGTGACACACATTAATACTGTATATTTATACCTGTTACATTGTGGCAAAGATTAGAATTTAAAATAATTTAAAGAATGAAAAATGTCTAAAGTGGGACTCCTTCTCGTCCATCTGATCATCAGTCATGGTTTTCATTTTGAGAACAAAATGTTGTAAGTGGACAGCAAAGTCAGCTATTTTGGTGTATTTTTAATTTTACTTGTGTTGTTTATTTCAATGTTACATATTGGAATAAATAACCTCCTGAAGGTGATGAATTTAAAAAGTAGAGGTGCAGATTTTTGAGCAAATGTACCTGGTGGAGCTCGTCCAACTGACCCCCGGTCAATCCTTAACAAAAAGGCATGAGTTATACCATACATTATGGTGTATTCAACATATATATGACTTTGTTTAAGATTCTGTGTGGAAGTCATCTAAATAAACCTGAAAGACATTTGTTTAATATGCTTTTCAAAGAATAAAGAAACAATTCTCTGTTCTAATGTGTTTTGGATGTGCCGTCACTAGAGGGAGCCATAATGTCACCTAATGGAGTTGTTGGCTGCATTCACTTCTGGAAAATGAAAGGGGCAGCACTATGAAGCGGCACAAAGAAGTTTAGGTTTGTATTTCAATGTACATATGTCATGGTATGTATTATATATATGTTAAAATTTGTGTTACTGCCGCTGCCTCCAGCATCCTTGGTTCAAATGTCATATTTTGTCATTTTCTTTGTGGAGTCTGCATGCTCTCAAAATGTCTACAATGCAGTGGTCCGCTTCCAAAGGCTGCTGGCAATCTTGTGCCTCACACTAACCTACCCTCTATGAGTGACAGGGCCTTTAGCTGTATAGCACCCAGACTTTGGGATGACCTCCCTAAATTAATGAGATCAGCTGACTCAACTTATTCTTAAAAAAAAACAACTTAAAACTTATCTGTTCAGGAAGCCTTTTAACTTAACCTAACATTTTGCCCCCTCTTTCAGTTTACTTCTCAGTCCAGATGCTCAGGATAATTTGAGTGTGTGTTACTGTATATCATAAATTATGTTATTTGTTCGGGCTTTTCTTTTAGGATTGAATTTAGTATTTTACTCTGGTTTATTGTCTTTTATTTTATGTAATGCTTTCTGTCTCCTTTATTTATGTATTTAGTGTTCTATGCAGAAATATCTGTACCCAAAGTTACATTTACCCTGCTGTTTAAACGAGTGCCTTGAGCGTGGGAAAGGCACAATATAAATAAAATGAATTATTATTATTATTATTATGTGACTGCATGTACTTTCCTGCAGGTACTCCGCTTTTCTTGCATGTTAGTTAAATGGGCAATTCCAAGCTGGCCCTGAATGTGTGTTAAGTGTGAGTGTAGGGAGTGTGTTCATGGGCCCTGTCCAGGGATGGAGCCTGTCTTGTGCACAATGCGGCCACTGACCTGAAATAAACAAGGCTTGAGTTTGTCGTGTTACCTTACAGTGTCCATGTTACTGCATTGTCCCAATGCACTGTTCATTTCATTTGTAATGAAGCCCAGAAAATGCCACCAGTGGAAGTTTTGTTCTTTTTTATTTCCAGTGGAAAGAGGGGACCAGGGAGGAGAAACAGTTTGTCAATTACCTAACACTGTGTTTAGAATAAACATATGGAGATCATAAAAACTCCACATAACACTAGCTTCTGTGCCTACCTAAATTTTACAAAGCACTTTTACACATTGCAAAAAGATGCCTAACATCTCTCCTCATTTTAAAAAGTGTGGACATCTACTTAAATGCAAAATGATTAATGTATATTGGGATTAACAAAATAATAATTACACAAACTATGTTGTAGCTATAGTACCAGTGACATTACTCTGCATATATGGCAAGTATACTGTAAAAACAAGCAGACTTCACGACACATGTATACTAGCAGGTCCTGTATTCTAGTGCCACATGATGGCGTCCTTACTCTGTTTAGCGATTTATGAGAACTCCATCTATTTGCAGTCCATTTTAACCTCAGCCAGTCTCACTTCAACACATTAATTCTACACATCTGCTCATAATTCTGTCATACTCCATGTCACTGTTACTGTTTTTGTGTGTTACATCACATCCTCACGTCTGTCTCCCTTCATTTCAGCATTCTATAGATGGACTTTGAAAGGGGCAACATAGTGTGTGTCAGTTAACAAGACAAGAATGATGCAACACAAAATTGCAATTACAGAATGAAGGATCGTAATCTAACATAAAATGACATGTCCTGATATAACATGACATTCTCAAAGTAAGGGGGTAGCAGGGGGCTGAAGCCCATGCTGATAGCTCCAGTTTGAAGTTCCCATCTATAGCAAGACCCACTCACCATCACACAAACCAGGCCAATTTAGACTTAACAATTTGTTTAAAATGTAGGAGGAAAATCAAGGGGGATCCTAATGATTTCAGAATCACAATTCAAAAAAGAAAGGTGCACAAAGCATTGTTTTACCCACAGTCATGGGCGAGGAGAGTCCTGTCATGGTAGCATTTAAAGCGTTGTGTCAATGATGTCAGATGCCATGATGTTTGAGATCACAACACGTGGATACTGGGAGCAGCGTCCTGATGCCCATATAAAAAACAAGATATTATCACAGTATTGCTAAATAATAACAAAAATAAAACACACTTTTAATAAATAAAAGGCTAAAGACACAGCCAGAAATACCCCTTGGCTTTCAAAACCCAGAACAAATACAAAATACAAATGAATGTATTAAACTTAGAATTCAGTTTTAATTTTTTTAGACTCCTGAGAGTGGAAAATGAAAATTAATACAAGAAGCTCAGCAATATGGCAGGACCAAAGAGTGGGTTCAAGGAGCTGCTCTGGTGGTCTGGGCAAGCAGTGAGAATGGCCCATTTAGACACCTCCATTAGATATGCACAAAATGCAAGGAGACGATCTGGGAGAAGACCCAGGACACTGAAGGGATTAAATATCTCCTGTAAAACGTTCCCAGCTGCTTATGCATCAACAGTTCAAAAAGAAAAGTCACCATTGTGTGGATCAATACATGTGCTTTTATATTTGTATATGCGTTTTTCAGCCAATAGCCTTTGGAATAAAAAAATATCTTTCTACCTACACTCATGAGTTTGGCATACAGTTTAAGGGCTCTGGTGCTGGTAGTTACCTTCCAAACCAGGGGTTGGCGCTGTGCTCTAATGCCTTCTCTCTTCATCCGTTTGCAGAACAAAAGATTGACAACCATCTCACCTTTGATGTCGCTTCTGTTTTTTACCCTCCTGGACCCGCCCTTTCCTTCCTGGAACCCATATGACCAGTAGTTCAGCCATCTTTGAATCAGTTCCATATTGGACTCTTGTCTGATAAGATGTTGACATTCTCTTTATAAAAAGTTTTTTGTTTTGTTTTTACATTTCCATTGTATGGCTTTTTCTGTGTCTGCTTCTTGTTTTACACTGTGTAGGAAATCCCAATAAGGCTTCACAACCTTTGTTCTAGTAATATTCTAGTTTTAAAGAGATCACGGAAGGTGATTTACTGACCACAAGAAGGTGATTTTCTGATATAATCCATGATCAGTATTCGGCACCAAGTATATAAACCCTCTGTACATTTTCATAATCATTACCAAAATGTTAATCATTAGAAATTAGGATCCAAAGGAAATCAATGACATATTTACTATAAACTGTCATAAATGAGATTTACCTAATCTAGTCATGTGACACTGCTCGCTCAAAAACATTAATCCATGTATCTGCCTTTCAAATTTGTTCAGAACAAACAGCAGTTGAATCTGCTCTACATCGGACTACCAATTGAAAAGACTTTAACCTTTTCTTTGTAAAAAGATTGTTCTTTTTTGCATTTTCATTATATGTGGTCAGCTATCTATTATATATGGTCTTATCTATCTTTCTATCTATCTATCTATCTATCTATCTATCGAGTGTAAGAGACAGCCAGGAGCTGAACCCGACCGTGATGCCCCGGATATGGAAGGATGGGGGAAGGCAGCTTTGTTAGGGCACTGCCTCCCCCACTACACTAGAGGGCAGCTCCTCTAGTTTACAGCAGTACCCCGGATTCCCACAGGGCACCCTTAGACTTGGAATTCTGTATCTCAGCCCTGTTGGGTACCATGGGTACCGCCAGGGGGTGCTTTGAAAATACAGGAGCCATGGGAGACAAGGTTTTCACCCAACCCAGAAATGCTGGCAGGCCATGTGAGAGGAAGCGCAGAAGTACTTCCAGGTTGGCCAATATAAAAAGGACAATCTCAAACCCAGTCAACGAGCCAGAGTCGGGTAAAAGATGAACAAAGCTTGCTGGGAGGTGTGTAGGAGAAAAGAAAAGAAAAAAGAACAAGAGAAGAACTCTTGGCAGTGTTGCTTATTTATTGGTGGCTGTGTTGGTGGAGAGCACTGTGAAGAATTTAAAAAGAATATAACAAGTCTTGGTGTTTTTAACTTGTGTCCTCAGTGTCTGTCTGTTGGGGGTTGAAGAACAATGGTGCTGTCTAGTGTTCACACTATCTATCTATTATATAGTGTCTTATCTATCCATCTCTTACATAGTTCCCTATCTATCTATCTATTTATCTATCAGGGCAGGGGCAGCTACAGAACTTAGAGAGTATGGCCTGCAGGGGGTGCATCAGCTCTCCAAACCCAACACAGAAAGACACAGGACACAAGTGCTTCCCACCTGGTCAGCACAGTACAAAAGCACAATAAAATACCACATAGTAATGTTATTTCTTCTTTCTTCTTTTTTTCTTTCATTCTCTCTCTGTTTCTTTCTCTCTCTCTTCCTTGCCCACTCCTTCTCCAGTAAGCTTCATCCTCCACCTCCTGAATCTGTCTCCTGGGGCAGTGGCAGCAGACTCCTTTATTTGTACACCCAGGAGTACTTCTGGTGGCCCAATAGCATGGACCAGTAGCATTTCCAGGTGAGGTGGAAGCATGAAAAAGTAGGGTTCTTCAGTCCCTGCTGCACCCTCTGGTGGCACTTACAGAAACATGCAACCCAGCACTCCATGGGAGATAATGCCATGTGCAAGTCCCTTCCCCCGGAACTTCCTTTATGAAAGCATTCTGGCCAGGTAAAGGTCCTGGCCATCCACCACAAGCATTAAACAGTTCTTAGTCTGAATGAAGGGATGGGAAGGGAAAGGAGGGAAAGGAAGGAAATGGGGTGGGGGGGACACATGACTTAATTTTTAACCAATATGGATCTTTTTATTTGTCTCCAGTCTGGGGAGAGACAAGTTAACCTCCATAATGTTTATCATTAAAGAGCTTTTGAAATTAAAGAACCTCACTAGTAAACTGAAGAAATAGTCTAAACAATCAAAAGCATATTGGATAGGTTTATCAGGAAAACTCCCCGCTGTTTTCTTGGTGGTCTCTTGGTTTGGTGCTGAGTTGTTTACATTCAATCAGCATAGCAAGTTTTAAAATGGGAAATTTAAATATTATTGGAGGTAGGAATCCCAGTAAATAGATGATGCTCTTTGAGTTATATCTTAGCCGAGAAAGATCTGTCAGTCACCTCCTTACAGGAGACTCACTAAAAGAAGACAAACCGGGGGAGTGGGGCAGGGACTCTTTCTTTGGTAATGGTACAAATGTCAGTGCTAAGATGGCGGCTTTGTTTCATAATGCGTTTCAAATGGAGAGTTACATGTTCAAGAGCTAATGAAAGGGAGGCTGCTGAAAGTAAAGACAAAAACATATGGATGTAAGTTCAATTGCATTAATGTATATAATGTAATGATGGGAAGAAGAAAGTTGGTTTCTCATATAAATTATTGTGAGATTTTTTAATTCAGTGTTACCCTGAGGAAATGGTGGTAGTGGGCGGTGATTTTACTTGTAGCCTTGACTCTCAGATGGACAGAAATAACAGCCTGGGGTCGCACCCTCAGTCAGCATGGGAATGGGGAAGGTTAGTGGGCGAGACAGGGTTGGTGGATGTGTGGAGGAGTAAACATGGAGCCAGCTGGCAGTATACATGGGGAAAGATAAGTAGTGAGATTCTTTCACTGGCAAGACTTGATAGATTTTATGCCTTTAAGCACTTCTTGGGCTTATTAAAAAAAGTGCAGAATTGTTTCCACTAGCTTTCAGTCTAGTGGTTTGTACTCCTTTATTAAATACTTACGGACCATGTAGATGACTGGTATTTTAAGGTGCTTCTCCCAAAGGACTAGTGATTTAAAGAGTCATTTATTTATTTTTGGAGAGGTTGGAGTTGTTCAAAGAAGAAGTTTACCAGATCCAAGAATAGCGTTTGGGGATGGCAAGTGTGCCAACCGCCCTAGGCCCTGTACCTAAGGGGGCCCTGCTTTTGAAGTCCACATGTCACATTCGAGCAGATTTGTCAAGTTATATTCTCCAGTACATATATATATATATATATATATATATATATATATTTGAGATGCTTCTAAGAGGATCCCATTTAAAATCCCTCTTCAAGGTCAAATTCCATACATGTACGTCTTTGAAAACATTCCACAGTCCGAATATTAATGCACAAAAACATGTATCGCTAATGATAACCGGCTAACATGACATCAATGTGAGTTATGACTATGACATCCTGCATATTGAGACTCAAGAATATACCTGCAATTTAGGTGCTTTTCTAGAAGAGGCCCTGCTAATTTTCACATGACACCGCATTGCATTTCACACTGACGTGGTATTGTCATGAATTATGAATTGCACTTATTTAATAGATTATATCATTATATTTTGATAAATGAGGTCTTGGTTTCAGCAGTTAACTCAGATGGATGTACCAACACAACACATTTTCAATCTTCAGAAAAAGAATTCTCAAGGTAAGATCTCACAATGTGTAAGGAAGAAGAGACACAGGAGCTGGTTGATAATAAGAACAGGGGTCCGTGAGTTTAATGAAAATCTGTTTTCTACTGAAAGATGTAGGATTGATGATGGCCTACAGTCCTTTTAAAAGGACCTACCACAGCATTCTAAAGAAAATGCCACAGAGTCGAACAAAAAATTTTCTATATCAGAAATTACAAATGCAGTGATGGTGCTTAACATTGGAAAGGTTCATGGAGATGATGGCATTCCAAATGAATTTATTTGAATGAAAATAAAGGAGATTAAGGGGTAATATTATTATCTATGGGTAATACAGTTATGCTTCCCGTATTAAAATATAGCATTTACCTTAGAAGTAGCATGAAGAGTTAAGCAAGCCAGGGTGTGTGAGCAACAAGGAGATAGAACGTTATAGTTGATGATTAAAAAAAAGTGGAAGCTGTATGACTTGAAAGTTGTCACGTACACAATTTCCATCAAAGAATAAGAGCTGAACTTAAGAAATATTGAGAAGGATAAAGAATGTAGTGGAATGAGACTTTTATTTAGGTGTATAAGAAGTGAGTACACTAATGAACCTATCTGAGTAAATGTTAGACAAAGTGCAAGCATTAATTCAGCACTGTTATGTAAATTCATTTGTTTATAAATATTATAAATATGGGACTGTAACTTTCGTTTGTGTCCATTCTGTGCCATCTCTGCTCAGGAAACATTCCCTTGGCAGACTGCTGTGATGTGATGCTCCCTCTTCACGAAGTAAAATTAAAGATGCAACGAACAAGCTTCCTCCGGCCTGGTTCTTCAAGGAGATTATTATTTATTTATATTGATTCAGAAGTTCTAGCTAAGGCTGAAATTTCTTTCTTTAATATATATTTCCAATTTATTTATTCCACAAATTCGCAAAGAATTTTGGAAAGTCATTGGCCAACATTTAGTAGAAGTGTTTAAAACTGGTGTATTACAGTTTAAATACTGTGTTAAAACTGGTGTATTGCCATTACTTCTACCCAAAAACAGGGGACTTCTGTCACATTAAGAACTGTCGACCTGTGTCTAATAGATCAATTTTTAATAACATTGTTTAAAAGTGAGATAAATGGCTCCAGCAGACCCCCGTGACCCTGTAGTTAGGATATTGCGGGTTGGATAATGAATGGAAATCTGAGATATTATTGCCACAACAAAACTTTTTTACCTTTCAAACAGGGTTTATTTCAGTCAATCAAGAGATAAGCTTTCAATAGAGTCAGCCACTTTTATCTATGGAATACTCTAAAAGCTTTTGGATTTGGGGAACAATCTAATCTGTCAGTGTATGAAGCAGAAGTCAGACAGGGCTGTTCATTATCAGGGATGCAGAATGTTCTCACCTTGGAGCCATTATTGGCAAATTTGTAAAAATTGCAGATTGATCTCTCCATGCCTCACTGCAATAAGAATCTGCCTGTGCAGATGATATTATTGTTTTTATTTCACATTGATAAACTGACTGGTTGACAAAAAAAATATGAACAGATATCCAATGCATCAATCAATTGGACTAAAAGCATTACATTGTTAGTTGGATACTTGGCAGGATACAAGCCACTACAACTAGAAGGGGGTCTGAAATGGAGCACAGTGGTCTGCTTTACCTGGAAATTTATCTGGAAGATGATCAGTATTTTGAGAAGAACTGGGATAAACTCCTAGAGAAAGTAGCAACTGGGTTGTTCAGGTGATGGTGGATACAGAGACATGCAGTCAGGGGAAGCATGTGAGGCAGAGCCTCACCTGTCATCATGAATAGTAAAAAAACTAATAATGATAACATAAATTAAATGCGTCCATTGGTCTGTGCTATAAATTTGTTTTCTCTATGATTCCAATAATTTGGATAATTTTTATAGTCAAAATAGCTGAATTGGTGCATTTCCTGTTCGAATACAGGGGAGAAACACAAGGTGCGGCAGCGACGAGCCTCACCTCACCTCGGACTGCACTATCCCTCACACATTGCGTTGATGCATGCAATTGGCGTGTGACTGTTGCTGTCTCTCTGTATGTCGCCAATACAATGTTTGCAGACACGTTTATTATACACCCTGACTTTTCACAGTCTGGCTAATCTCTTTAATTAATGTTTGTGCCATATTTAGTCTTGCTGATTGCACATAAAACCACAGTGAAAAGGCACAAGGTGAGGCAGACAGTACCATGCCGCACCAAAGGGATCGCATGTGAGCCCAACAGGTGCTCATTGCTGATATTCTTCTACACAGAGGCTCAAGGCGCCAATAAGTTAGCGATATCAAAAAGTCAAGTTCACTGCAGCAGTCCATTTATTTTTTTTTTTGTTCCAACTGACTGCCAAAATAGAAGGTTAAGATGTTTAAAATTAAAAGAAAATAAGGAGGACTTTTACAAGAAAGTGACAGAGATTTTCGTGGAGAAGGATAGGCGCATGGACTTCATTTACAAATAAAGCTAAGATCATACATGGTTTTCAGTTTTATAGAAAATGGGATCAGACTAAGAAAAAAACAATCTAATATTTAAAAATTAAATTTTGACCTTAAATAAAATATTCTTTTGCTTTTCTTTTTATCCTTTTGTTGAATAGTCTGTTGCCCTGCGGTGGGCTGGTGCCCTGCCCGGGGTTTGTTGCTGCCTTTCGCACTGTGCTGGCTGGGATTGGCTCCAGTAGACTCCCGTGACCCTGTGTTAAGATATAGTGGGTTGGACAATGACTGACTGACTGAACAGTCTGTATGAAAATTGATTAAAGCATCAGAATTAAAAGCTTTTAAAAACAACTAAATATTTTAATTTTAGGTAAAATTGAAATCTGATTTTTTTTGTACCACACTTTATACTTTCATTTGTATGGAATGACTATGAATTGTGGGCCTTCAACAGCAAATTTAGAACACATGGAGGGTGCAGAGCAAATGCACTTTCTCCACTCTCTCTCCGCTATAAGTGTAATGTTCTTTCTTAGCCAAATATGTGCCTTACCTATGTGTGTAAAGAATGCTGATGAGATATGAAACATAACCAGTAGTCAATGTGCATGCTGGCTGCCAATTGATAGTGAATAAGCTACTCTTTTGGGTTCATATATTTGTAAATCTGACTCTAAAGGAGTCAGTGCCTCACCAGCCATGAACCGCACTACACATCACTGGGTGAATACCACCCCAGATGTCATACAGAGGTTGAATGTTAGTGATTGATAACCTATTGACTTCGAGTCTGTGGCACTGGAGTCTGTCTAGAGCCTCCATTACAAATTATTCAGAAGATTCAAGAGGCTGTCATTCATTTTATTTTGGGATAGTCTGCACCAGTAAAGGAGGAGTTTTACTACGTTGAAAACAGAATTTCTGCCTTCCTCCATCAGACAGTGCAAAAATCGTTATACTCCACAAAGAAGGAGCCCTGGATGAATTCAGTACTGCTTTTATAACTACCAGTAAGTAGGACAGATGAGACTGAGCAAAAGTCTGATATGGAGTCATCTAGAGTTACCTTTATAAGGGTCTTTATAAATCATAGCAATTGTTAGCAATTCAAAAAGACTGTGACAACCTCTCTTTCTTTTGGATTATGGAATAGTCCAAATATTGGCACTGCAATAGGACTGTCTCTAGAACTGTAGTCATAATCTCAGTAGAAATAATATGTTCCAAATAAAACATTTAAGTAATCAGAACAACTTTACTTGAAAAAGTGTAGAGACAGTAGCGGTAGAGAGTGGAGTGCAATCAATGTATCTCATGGAGAAATTTCAAGCACAAGTACAAGCATCACTGATAAGTGAAGTTGGGGCACTCCAGAAGACCATCTTCAAGACCAGATAACGCCACATGACAACCTAGCCTTCACTACACTTGTGGTGTCTCTAGGAGGAGATTGGACTGATGGTGAAAAGAACATCTTAGTGTCAATAAAAAATCTAAGAGACTTATCTTTACCCACAGTCTCAGGAAAATAGCTCTACAAGATCTGTGTGAAAGTGCAACATCAAAGTCATCTGAGAGCATTGAAGGATAATACACCCTGAAGGAAGAAGATTCTTCAATAACACCACCAGCTTAGAGGGCGCTATATAAACCACCTTTGGCAGGTAGGGTGGGGAATCTGAAGTGGAGGATGTTGTATGGTATAGCGGTGGTTAACTCCTCCTTATCAATTATTTACTGTTTTATCTTTTGTGAAAGATCTTTTTTTAGGGTGATGCAAAGGCTGACTAAGGGCCTGGGGGAGGCTTATAATGGGATGGCGTTTGTGTTTGGAGTAAAGAGCATGAAAAGAGCAACCGTAAATCTGGTTAACTTTTTTTTAGGACAGGCAAAACTGGGAATTTAGACAACCTGGAAAAATAAATGTAAGTGATCAGGCACTACAGATCCCATTGCATTATTTAAATGATATGTGAAAGTAAGATAGTAATGGATTTGAATTTTTATAAATCTGCTCAATACATTGTACTGTTCCAGGATAGGTGATATGTAAATAATGTACTGCGTAAACCTGAAAATGATGAACTGCAATTCGCAATTCTGATTTTGTCACTAGAAGGATATTAATGATCAGAAATAAATAGAGTATTGTAAGGAATGAGTGACATTGGGCTGTGGAGACGAAGAATGGGGTGGCGGTGTGGCTTCAGTGGGTATTTATGTAAGTAAGACGGGACTGAATGAGAGCATTAAGAAGTTATGACTGTGGAAGTGTTAATAATGTTAATATTTTTTTTTACTTTGTTTTGCCAACAGTTAGATTTTGTGGTTCTAATGAATTACATAATGAATTTAATAAAGTTTTTTTAATCTATCTATCTATTATATAGAGTGTCACACACGGGCACATGAGAGGCAGCTAGAAGGACCAAAAGAAGGTAATTCCACTGCAGGCCAGGAGGTGGTGGGGTGCAGTATCCTTTTCTCTTTCATCCCTGCAGACTAAACATTTGGGCCCGATGACCTCACTTCCAGTTCTGGACCCAATGATATCACTTCCACTGCCTTGCCTTAAAACCCAGCCAACTTCCTTCTGTAAATCAGTTCTGTTGTGGACTCAAACTGTATAATACTATACTTTCAATTTTCACTTGTTGCAGCCTTTATTCACATGTCAAGGTGTATCATTTATTATATAGTGCCTTATCTACAGTATCTATCTATCTATCTATCTATCTATCTATCTATCTATCTATCTATCTATCTATCTATCTA
>JANRMT010062812.1:5097184-5109477 GCA_026402145.1 Polypterus bichir lapradei | reverse complement strand
CTATCTATCTATCTATCTATCTATCTATCTATCTATCTATCTATCTAATATGATATATAACGTCTCTATCTATCTATCTAATATGATATATAACATATCTATCTATCTATCTAACTATCTATCTATCTAATATGATATATAACATCTCTATCTATCTATCTATCTATCTATCTATCTATCTATCTATCTATCTATCTATCTATCTAGCTATCTATCTAATATGATATATAACATCTCTATATCTAATATGATATATAACATCTCTATCTATCTATCTATCTATCTAGCTATCTATCTAATATGATATATAACATCTCTATCTATCTATCTATCTATCTAATATGATATATAACATCTCTATCTATCTATCTATCTATCTATCTATCTATCTATCTATCTATCTATCTATCCCAAACAAGTCCCAAAGTGCAGTCCAAGAGGAGAATCTGAAACAAGCAAAGTAATCAGAAAAAAAACAAAGAAAAAACAATGCTATAAGAGTCTAACAACTTCAGTACTCACTTACTGGGTCTCATTTCTGACTGCTAACAAATAGCCTGATGGTGGACCCAGCAGTCGTGACATCAGGGTGGCCCCGCCTTTTGGGGCTCCATCCATAAAACACAAGAAATGGAGGTGCATGTAAAGTGATAGAGTACAAATAACAAATGATAAGCGAAATTAACAGAAATAACGTGAAAGAGCTAAAAATAATAAAGCAAAATTAAAATGTAAAATACACATAAACTGAAAAATAACACATAATAGCATATATGTGGGCAAAAGAGTGATGGGAGTGGAAGCACAGAGGAAGAGAAAGCAAGGGAGGCCAAAGCAGTGGTGGATGGATAAAGTAAAAGAAGATCTGACAGAAAAGGGCTTGAGTGGCGAGGAGGTGCAGGACTGAGCTGCATGGAGAAGGTTAACTAAGCACATCAACCCCACATATAAGTGAGAAAATATAAAGCTAAAGACATTGGTAAGATGCTTAGAGAAGCTTGCTTTGCTTTACACTTTCCTTTTTTGTTTTTCCTCTCATTTCCTAATCACATTTCAGGACAAGCATCCATTTTTCATTGATAGGCACAACAGAACCCTTTAAAGATTAGTTTACCAGTTTCTATATCAAATTCCTAAAAGTGTGGTGCTAGTATCTCTGATCCATTAAGGTTACTGCTTCGCTTTCAACCCTGGTGTCATGATGGTGCCCTCACAGTTGAGTTTGATCATTAACAGTGCGGACTTTGCATGTTTCCTTTGTGCTCATGTCGATTTTCTTTGGGTATTCTGGTTTCCACTCACATCATGTCCGTGCCAGGTAGCTGGTTAATCTATCGTGGTCTGGTGGGACTGAATGTGACCTGTGATGGCCTGTGTCCTGTTCAGGGATGGTTTCTGCTGTGCTCTATCTATCTATCTATTTATCTATCTACTGTATCTAATATGATACATAACGTATTAGTATCAGTATTGCCAGTATTGGCCCTGGCTTCCTGTAAACCTAAAATGCGTTAAGTGGGTTTGGAAAGTGAATGAACAAAGCAGCAGCCATACCACCTGCACTTCAGAATAGGTAATCCACCTCAAGGTTAGCATGTTTGGGTTCTGCCAGTACTTGGAATGGAGACCAACTAGGAAATGCTTGAGCTGGCGCTGGAAGAGGTGTTGGTGAGACCAGCAGAGAGTGCTTACGCTGTGGTCTGCGTGTGGATCCTAGTACCTCAGAGCAGTGACGCGACACTGTGCTATGAAAATTGGCACATCGCCTCAGATGTGATGTGAGATTGAGGTCCTGACTCTCTGCAGTCATAAAACATCCCAGGCATCCTTTGAAAATAGTAGTTTATACCATGGTGTCCTGGCTAAATTGTCCATAATGGCCTCCTCCATTCTGACACGAAAATCATCGCCTGTTCCTTAATGGCTAAGTATCTCTCTCACCACTGTGCCACCTAATAGCTAAAGTGTTCTGAGCATTCTGGCTGAAGAATGGCTGCTGTTGCATTATCCAGGTGGATACTACACTGGAAAGTGCTATATAAATATATCTGTTGTGGCTGACGGCCGGGGTCCATGCCCGGCTGGGACGCCCCATCACTGTATATTCAGAAGGAGCAGCCCTGGATGGTGCAATACCTCCCCCTGGACACTAGATGGCCACCCCCCTGGGTTGGAGCGATGCCTTGGTTTTCCACAGGGCTACATGGAAATTGGAGTTGGGTGCAGCCCCGTTGGGTGCCACATGCACCACCAGGGGGTGCTGCAGCTGAGACTCCTGAGCCCGTATGGGCAGCGTATTCGCCACACCCGGAAGTGCAACTGGAATTCGGCAATCAACCATCTGGAGCACTTCTGGGTGGACTTTAAAAGGGCCCAGCAACCACCACTCAATGGCCAGACTCGGGATGAGTAGGATGAAGCTTGGAGGAGGAGTGATGGAAGAAGAAGGAGAACAGTGTGTTTTGAGTGCTTTATTTGTACTGGGGACTGTGTTGTGCCTATGGGGATCACAGGGAAGACGTGCCCCACAGGTGAAGAAAATAAAAGTTTATTTATTTTAATGTACCTCTGGTGTGATTCTGTGCCGGGTCAGGCACCCATATAGCGCCTTTGTTACACTATCTATCTATCTATCTATCTATCTATCTATCTATCTATCTATCATCATGCATCAGCACATGAGGATCCCACACCAGACTCTGCTAATGCTTGCAATACCATTCCCAGGTGAGAGGGGGCGCTCAAGCTTACTGTATCATCTCTTTCTACATCTGCAATGCCAATAAACCACCCAGTGAGGGCAACTAAGTCCTGCCCAGAAACCCTGCCCCTTGCAGCCCTGCACTATAAGTATTGACATCCCCAGAAGGAACAGATGGTGTCAGACTAGAAGCAGAGATCCTGCAATGTTGGACACCCTTGAACTTTACCCACCCAATAGTGCCTCACAAACAGAGAAGCCGAATAGACTATTCAGGCAGTGTTTATGCCTGTTTTGTGTTCTTGCTCCACTGAGTGCCTATTTCAGTTTTTTTTTATTTAGACATTGACATTAAATGGGGTGTCTCAGTTGGCCCCCTAAACTTTTTCTGAGGACTCCTCCACTCTTTTGTCCCTTTGCACTATCCATCTGTCTATCTATACATTTCAAAACAGGTCATCTACCTGAAGCTAATCATGTTGGGGCCCAGCCAGTACTTGAATGGGAGACCAACCAGGAAAAGCTTGGGTTGCTGCTGGAAGAAGGGATGGTGAGGCCAGAAGGGGGCCCTTACTTACTTAATGTGGATCCCAGTGCCCCAGTGCAGTGATGGGGACACAGTGCTGTAAAAATGGTGCCGTCCTTCTGATGAGATGTAAAACCAAGGTCCTTTCTCTCTGTGAACATAAAAAATGGCTACTGTGGATGCTGCACATTAGTTATAATTGATGTGGCTCCCCACTCACTCAGTAAAAAAATGCTTTGAGTTGTGAAAAAAGCGCTATAAAAATGTAAAGAATTAACTATCTATCTATCTATCTATCTATCTATCTATCTATCTATCTATCTATCTATCTATCTATCTAATAAAGTTAATATTGAGGAAACCATTAATTTAAAAAATGTCCATAGGTCCTGGACATTATCTTAGAGTGTGGATCATCTCTTTTGGTGAAGATGCACACCTAGAGGTTGTTGCTAGTGTACGAGTATCAGGAGTTGTTCTTAAGACCCACGACCTATAGCATCGTACTTTCAATGCCACCCTGTCAGCCCACCAGTCTTATTTTTCCTAAACACTTTTGGGCAGACACAATCTAAAAAGTGTATTATTTTGCAGGAAACCTTGCTTAGGCTGGATTGCCACTTTAGTTCAAACAATACAACTTGGAGGTTTCTACCATTCTGTAAATAAAATCTTTCAGTGTGTTAATATTATGTTAGGTGCAGAGAGGAATGAAAAATTACACCATAATCTACAATAAAAAGCAATATAAATGTCATAATGAATAATGATAGCATTGTCGAATGGACTCTTAACCCTTTGCTTACATTAAATAATCACTGAATCATGAGGGAAGGCAGGTACCATCTGTTTCCCCAGCCTAGAGTTGATGACATGGGTTAGAGGGTGCCGAAGCTTATGGAGTGCCCACCTGAATGATTATCGCAATGCAGCCACTCCTGATGGTGCCCATCATAAATTATGCTGGTGATTCGACACATTTTGGTGACATTGCCTCACTTCTAATCCATGTGACTCGGGCTGGGCTAAATAATTAACAGTCAGCTGTCTCCACAGCAACCAAAATTACTCGTGCAGGAGAGAGGGCCACGGAACAGGCAGCGTGGAGGAGAAATCTAATCTTTTAAATTGAAGCAGCCAGGATGCCATACAATAGGATAACAACAGCTGTTAAAAAACCCCGACGAGAGGCTTCAGCTTGCAGAGGCTCTTTGCTTTGCCATGCTGATTGGTTCACGTTGCCCTTTTTACAGTTTTCTTAAAATAACGCCTTCAGAAAGAGAACTGAGGAATAAAAACATTACTTTGCCTGCAGGTCTCTTGTCGCAAAAGGATATGGAACACAAAACGGGGCAGACAGCAGAAGAAATCTGAAGTTTTTTTTTGTTTGTTTGTTTTTTCCCCCGAGTTCCAGGTTGTTGCTGCTGCTGCTGTTGCTGCTCTCTGTGCGAAAGACCACCGCGCGCTTCTGTCCAGGTCTGCGCCGCAGAGGTCATGGGGAACAACGTGTCAACAATTCCAACTTTACAAAGAGGGCACCAGAGCAGATTTCATCGGCTTTCTTGTCAGCACAAAGGTCGGTGTGCTTTGGGTGTTTTTTTTTTACCATATTCGATGACTGATAAAATGTGCATAGATTTTTGTGGTTATATAAACTTGTAATAGAAAGTAAAGAAAAATCGCATGCATCTCTGTTGTTTCCGCTGTATGAAAGTGCATTGCACGCGTTAAAGATGTTCAGCGACGTTATCTTAACGACGGCAGTAGCCTGCTGGCGCAGTAACACCTCCTTTTGGCAAGCTTAGTGAAGGGCAACTCTCAGCAATTGGCAACTTGTCGTCTCATCCCCTTTAATCGATTCTGTCACCCGCTCATCCAAGACGGGAGGTGCAGCCTATTCCGGCAGCAGCAGGTACAAAACACGAATTAACGATGGACGGGACGCTTGACGCACACACATACACACGCATACACACATAGACATACATACACACACGCACACATACGCACGCACACACGAGCTCTGGCAAATGGTGAAGCCAGAAATCAGCGCTCCATCGCCGAATCAATGCTGTATGGTACTTCGTTAATTAAGGTGCTTTTCATAGCGAACGACTTCATCAAGGAATTAATGAATCCTAACATCTTGACTGAACACCATCTAATGCTTATACTGAAACTTTTTTATTATTATTCTGATATTTTCAAGGTGTGAGCTAGCCAGAATTCTCGACTATCAATATTGTTTTAATAAATATATCTCATTTATGGTGTACACAACGAGTGTGCAATGAATCGATCTTAATCTATATTAAGCACTGATTTTTAACTTATGTTAGATTAAAAAATGTTAACAGAGAAACACAGTTTTTTAATAATGTTTGTGAAGAAACAACCCGATTTTATTCCCTAGCTTGGCAGTTCTGCTAAGTCCTGACTTTTGTAGATGGTCCAGTGCCGGTTTCCATCTTCATCTTAAGTCGTCCATTTTCAGGTGAATGTGGTTTCCAAATATTGCAGATGGTGAGCCTTTTGTTAATGTCACTGGTGTTCTCGCCGGTGCCTCCCACATTTCTAACGCAGTTCTGTATCGGCCCTGTGTGCGGATGTATAATCAAATATGGAGTTTGGTGGGCTCGGCATCCCGTCCAGAGTTGGAGGCTAAGGATTGGGACCCCCTCTACTCCTTAGTGGAAAAGCATGGGTCGACCATGTAATATTGGAATTACAGAAAGACGTCTACACCGTTGATGTCATCGTGTCTAATCCTGTGTGGAATTTTTTTGTCTTCGGGAATATTTCTAAGCGATTATAGCGTTATCTTCCATTCCATTTTATTTACCGATTTTGCCGACACATTTATCCAAGGTGACTTACACATCCGAGATATAACCGAACATGTTTTTTTTTTTTTTTTCAAATGGAGCACACACAGTTTAAGTGAACTGCTCATGGTCACACAGTGTCACAAGCCAGATCTGAGTCCACAACCTGAAAGTTTGAGGTCCAAAGCCTTAACCACTATGCCACATCTTTCCTTAACCTAAAGATGCCTTTAACGGTAATTGTCATTTCATTGTCTAACCCGCTTAATTCAGGGCAGGGTCGCCTTGTTTTGTTGCTGGAGTCTATCCTAGCTAGCATAGTACACAAGGCAGGGACAAAACCCCGGACAGGGCGTCAGTCCACCACACACGCACGCACACACATACCAAACAAACACGTAAGCCAATGCACTTTGAACAGTGGGAGGAAACCGGGATACCCGGAGGAAACCAACGCACACACGGGGACAACATACAGACTCCACGCTGGAAGCATCCGGGACGCGAATCGTGGACTCCTTACAACCACTGCCCCACCGTGCCGCCCGTATTACGGTACGTGACAACAGTCAGTCGGTCAGTCAGTCGTTCTCCAATCCGCTATATCCTAACACAGGTTCACGGGGATCTGCTGGAGCCAATCCCAGCCAGCATAGGGCGCAAGGCAGGAACAAACCCCGGGCAGGGTGCCAGCCCACCGCAGGACACATGCACACACACACACACACTAGGGACAATTTAGAATCACCAATGCACCTAACCTGCATGTCTTTGGACAATGGGAGGAAACCGGAACACCCGGAGGAAACCAACGTACACACGGGGATGACATACAGACTCCACGCAGGGAGCATCCGGGACGCGAATCCTGGACTCCTTACAACCACTGCTCCACCGTGCCGTCCGTTTTACGGTACGTGACAACAGTACTATTGAAAGAGCGTAGGTGTGGGAGTGAGAGACACTTGCCTGTAGAGTAGGACCCGATCCTCACGACCCTAAGCTGCATTAGGCGGGCTGAGTGATGAATGGCTGCATTGATGACTCAACCTGTCATTATCTCGAATGAAAAAGGAAACGTTGTGCTGTACAATTTGCAAGTCGCTTTAGAATCTGCTTTGCTACTCGGCTGTCATTTTAGTGGCGGTGGTGCTGAAGGGACAGCGCCCTTTGAGTTGCAGCGGGTCACAGCTCGCTGTGTGAAGAGTTCACGCGTACAAAGCCGCTGCCATCAGTCTGTAAAAAAGTGGCTACCGACTGCTGACAACACCGCTAACTTAAAATGGAGCCTGCAACTTGACTAACGGATTTCCTGTAAAAATAAACGTTGCTAGTTAGATCGGAGAAATTGTTTTCAACGAAAAGAAAGCGCAAAAAATCCTTCAGTACAGCTGGGACCGCTGCAATAAAACCGGAAGAGGACTCCGAGCTTCTTTAAAATGATTTCATTCCGGCTAACATTTTTAGCGACAGGACTTTAAATTAATTCCCTGCTTAACGTCTTTTCCTTGTTTTTCTCTCAAATGTTGAGTTAAAAATAATTCTCTCTTAAATATAGCTTAGTATGCTCGGCAGCAATCATTGTTTGATCCCTCTCTATTTTAAAATTCTAATCGTATTTATAATTTAGAGGTCTTTTAAATTGTAGGGTTCTCTCATATAAAGACGAGTCTGTGATGTTTAAACAGAAAACGTTAATAGAGAACTGCTTGAGTCAAATGATTTTTACCCCTGTAATGTTTTTTTAATTCAAAATAATGCAAGTGACTGCACAATACATGTCAAAATGTCTTACAAATGAATTAATGTAATAAAAGATAAAATGCAACACATACAGAAATCAGGAGGAGCTAATATGTCTACTAAAGTCTACAACAATTGGCAAGAAAAGAAGCTTTACAGACCAACTCATTGTAAAAATTCAGAAAAGTGTCTGTGACAGATGTGAGACTTTTACAATAAAGAATGTCATAATAAACCTTCCAACAGGAAAGCCACAATTGTTCAGTAGCTGCTTGCATAACCCCAATATAACTCTTAATTATTATAAATTCCTCAAAGTAACGTGAGAAGTAGCATTCCTAACTATAATCTTAAAAAAAATTGGGAGTGGTCTCCCCTAAAGACTTTCTTGTATACTCAGATAAGGGGATAGATATTTGAGGAGTAAACCTCAAGACAATGATTGTATTTTTATATAATGTAAATTAAAGAACTATCAACAACAAATCAAATCAAATTAATAATATATTGAACAATTTTTATAAAAGTAAAGTTGAATAAATCGGCATGGATAAAATGTAAAGTACCACTTCTGGTTAGTGGAAATAACTCAAAAGTTGATAGAAATCTGTTTTGTATCTAATACTTGTATGGAAACTTTGGTTGACCTAAGTGAAAGCGTAGTCAAATTGTCGTGTTTACATACACACACACAGACATAATTCCACAAATGGTATTTTCAGACTAAGGGAGTTCTAAAACATTGAGATTTTGATAAATCTAGAATCCAATTTTTGGACAATTATAATACATTCCTTATACTTTGTATATGAGAAAGTAATAAAGATTCCACAGTGTTTCTTCAGAGCGATGATGTAGGGGGACCAATTATGGTTCCCAAAAGAACTGTCCACATGAAGATTCCAGAGAGAACCTCTTTATTTAGATCTGTAACACGTTCTGTAAATAACCATGAACAGATGATAATGGATTTGTGAGATACCATTGAGTTCCCGATTGTTAAAAGACTGTCACTTCCAGGCTAAGCTCAGGTTTTCTTGATCTGTTAGAAAGTCACCTACTAGACATTAATGGTTTCTGTTGTGTCCACATATTAGGAACATCAAAGCTCAAAGAGCCAACTTCACATGTAAAGAACTCTTCCCAGAATGAAGCAGGTCTTCATCAAGCAATGGTTTTATGAGAGACCACACAACACATTAAAGTACCAATAAAGAACTATAATTGTTAAAAGTGTAGCCAATTCTCCTATTTCATGTTCACTCCATAGCATTACTCCATATACAGTTATAATTATTCATGCAGAAGAACCCTTTTGTGAACCAATTTAAATGCAACCACTAAACTATACTGTAGGATATTCCATTCTCAAGGTATTAATCCATAGGCTGGTTTAGTTTTTCTTTAAGCCCAGATGAAAAGCTTCATCACAAGATAAACCAGTACTTTAAATAAACAAGTGACATCTGCACACCCATTACTAAACACAAAAATGTCATTGATAATAGAATTAAGTCAAAGAACAGGCCCCAGCAGCAAGAAGTTTTGGAGGCATTAGACTTTAGAAGATAAACTTTGGCCTTTCGATTGTTTTCTGAAGCCAGGCTTCTTGTTGAGCAGATTGTTTTAAACGTGTGGTAGGTTGGCTGAAAAGCAGCAGGTGGCTGATTTTTAGTTCTACCACCATGGCATCTATCCTGTACACTGCTGCCATAATAAGTACATCCATGGTTTGAAGAGACACAAGCCCACAGCCCACTGGAAGGAGGAGGTATCTTGAGAATAGGAATAAACTGGAACAGCAAACTGTTACTCTGCAGGCTACCAAGAGATAGAATTTGGCTTAAGGAGTTCAAAAGAAATCCTGCAACCTGTAATGTGGAAAGATGCTTTAATGAAAACTTTCATTAAACCCTGAGCACTCCTCACATGAAAGATTGTGATATTACGACATTTATCCACTCAGCCCTGTCGAACTCTCCTTTGTTGACGGGTTCCCATTAGATGAGCCACAAGCTCTGCTCAAAAGTATAAAGCACAGCTTGAATACCAACCAGAAGATCATGGGGTCAAATGTCAACATCGTCTCTAAGCATAGCTCACCTGTTAGTATTCTCGTTTAGAATTTATTTTTCCTGTAAATTTTACAGCACCATTTGCATGAATAGTGTATGACATCCTCGCACATTGGCTAATACTGCTGTCTCACAGCTCTCACAGCCCACATTTGTTCGCCCCATGTTTCTGTGTGTTTGTTACCTCCTGCTACTTTGGAAACCACAATGTGATAAGTAACTTCAAATTTACAAGATGTGAGTAAACACGTGTGTCGGTGTACAAGTGTGCATCCCATCTACTGTTGGTTAATGCCTTGCCGAGTGCTGATGGGACGGGCCTCAAACAGAAATTTAGGAAACATGGAATGGATGGATGGAGATTCATGTGAAGGTCTCCAAGCTGACATTTACCATTTGCCGTTATCTTAGCCATTCATTGCATTTGTTTACTTAGTAGAATTAAGCTTCTCACAATTCACAGTCAGGATAAAAGCCTTTTAGGTACTGGAGTTCTGTTTCTTTAGCTTCCATCAAATGATCTGTTTATTCTGTGTTTGTGGTGCTAAAAGATTAAACGATTTTTTTAAAAAAATGCAACAAAACTTTGACAACATGATTTTAAATGTGGAACCTGTGCTATATTTAAACAAATAAGTGTTTTAGTGTCCCAGAAAATTCACAAAATAAAACTTAAAACCAAAAGAAGGTGTTATATAAAGAAAATGCATTACATGAATTTATTTCATTTGTCTCTGTGGTCTACTTGATATTTTAAAATTTGCAATGAATTTCTTAAAATGTGCCCCCTTTGAGTAAATCTATGGGAGTCTTTGAGCACTGCTTTAAACTAACTTATGAAATATGGCTTACTAGCCGATGCCCGCTGTAGCATATGACGGTGTAAGAGTAGAAACGGAAAACGGTGAGAATGGAATTCAGAAATCAAGAAGAAAAAAATACTTCTTTCTTCTTCTTTCTTTCTGGTTCTTATTTCAGAATTATTGTGAAGAGTAAACAGCATGTGGGCATGAGGAAGGCCGCGCTTCTGAAATTCGATTACGTCAATATAAGAGATAACAACTCCAAAAAGATGTTGTTGTAGAATGTCTCTAAGTAATTCCTGCAGCTTAATCCAAAAGACTCGTACTACAATATTAGGTCTGCGCTCCGGTCTTTGGGTATCCGACAGTGCATGTAGAATTTCCGGCCAAGCAGGATTACATTTGAAAGTGATAAATAAATCAGGCTGTCTGAATTTACGTACTATGGCCATGGCATCCTTATAGTTTTGCTGCATTTATCTTGGACTTCCTGGAAATGTGGACGATAATATGATCATTTTGCTTAAATGTACGTTGTTTTCAACCTTTGCTTGCAGTACGTCTGACAGTCCTTTGTATTGTTCTATGTGCAGATCTTGTTGATGTAATCTAAGATAGTTGAGACGCGTGCCCTCTTTTTTAACATACATGTCTATGACGTACTGTTGGAATAGTTTGCCGCTGGAGTGCAAAATACTAAATGTATTACTCATTGATAATCTGTACACATAAAACTGGCATTGAGTAAGCCTGATTCGGTTGGCGGTTCTTTTATTGGGAACATGTTCTAAATGTTTGTGCCAGCCAACGTCTCTGTAAGGAAATAAAAGTGGGTAAACCATAGGATCGCAATTCATATTGAGCGTGGAAATCTGTTTACAGGAGTTGCCTCTGGGATAGATGCAAATGTCCTTTTCTTCTCCAACAAAAATCGCTGCAACATCAGTATTACATGTCGGGGCATTGTATCATCATAAATTCTGCCCAGGGTTTTCCTTGAAAACCATTCGTACAGATGCTGTTGGATTGGACTGAGCGATTTCATGCATGTGTTTGTATGATTTAGCGAAGGTGTTGATGGTTCTGAGCATGGAATCTAGCTGGAGAAGTAAATTTTTGCTGAATGCAGAGTTTGCTTTATCTTGTAAACGTACTTCAGTAGCTTGGGCTGTGTCAAAAACATACAACTGTCCATATCCTGGAGAGGTAGTAGTGTTAGTGTATAGTGGAGAGATTTGGTGATAAATTTACCCGTGTATTTTAAAACAGTATGGTCCGTGACCAGGAGGTTGAGTTATCTGTGCACCCATGGAAGAAAACGCTTATCAAGAAATGGCGTGTTGGCTGTGCGTGGGCAGGACCGCTTTTGAAGAGGAGCTGCCGGCAGCGTGGGGAAGGGTTTGGAAGAGGATGAATAGGAATCGAGAAATGCCGTATCGGCTGCGTATGGGCGGGACCGGTTTTGAGGGAAAGCAGGATGAACCAGAAGAGAAATATATATATAAGAGATATGGAAAATAACATGTTTCCAACCCCTTTAGAATTCAGTCTCATTTGCTTAATCCAATACAGCTAGATAGATAGATAGATAGATAGATAGATAGATAGATAGATAGATAG
>JANRMT010062812.1:5050755-5095179 GCA_026402145.1 Polypterus bichir lapradei | reverse complement strand
TATATATATATATATATATATATATATATATATATATATATATATATTGGTACAGATTGCTGCGGCCCTTACCCATCAGGGATGCCTGGAAGGACCGGAAGGTGGCATTGATAGCTTCCGGGTCACGAGGGGGCAAGCTCCCTGGGTTAGGAGAGGACCACGGGAAAGGAGCAAGGAGGTTCCAACCCGGTGGAACCCGTGGCCACCACCAGGGGGTGCCACAGGCCTCAGGAAACCCAGGAGACATTTACTTCCGCCACACTCTTCAAGATGGAGGAAGAGCCTCCCAGGGACGCCTGGAGTGCTTCCGGTGCATAGGGTAGGACTTCCGCCACACCAGGAAGTGCTGCTGGAAGGACGTCATCAGACACCTGGAGCACATCTGGGTGGGAATAAAAGGGGCCGCCTTCCTACAGTCTGGGAGCTTGAGTCGGGAGCGGAAGCAGGACAAAGCTCCCATAAGGAGACGAAAGGCGGCCACAGACACTGAGAGAAGCCCGAAACAGGAGTGATTGGGGCTGGGAACACTGTGTTGTGTTTGGGACTGTTTATTTTGTGTTTAATAAACTTGAATGTTATAAAGAGGTGGTTTCCGACTGGTGGTGTCTGGGCAAGTCTCACAATATATACAGTATATACAGTATATAGCTTGGTTTACAAGACTTCTCCCAAATTAGATTTAAGTGCAAGTACTACACTCCCCTTCATAAACAAATGAAAACTCATTCTCCAAACAATGCAGTCATCTGAGCTAGAAATGGATGAATATAATTTACAATCTGCACTCTTCTCTCCAATAATCAGATTATCCCCACCATGTATTGGATTCCACTTGAACATAAGCCTGTTTTAGCCCTTGACTCACATGTTTCTGGACGTTCATTTTTCTTTGTTGCTGGAAGCCCTCGGTGTCTGGTAGACCATCATCCTCCTGTCACCTCAACCACGTTACGCTGAAAGCTCAATCTAATGTCACCTTTATTACATTGCTAGCCTACTGCCTAATTTCACTCATGTCAAAGACCCCTGTCACTTTGTGTATTTGACAATAGTCTAAAGATGTGTCTATTATCTAAATTTAAAAAAAAAACATAAAATGTATTTAACTGGGGTTAGTGTATCTTTCCTTGGACACGACTTTTCTTGTTCAACATCCCCAGGGAGTTTTAAGTGTGATACAGAAAATAATTATCTTTTGGGAACTTGTAAGAAATGCCTCACAGTATCAATACATTTGTAATCAGTACAGTAATTTGTACTTCCATGTATCATGTAACGCTTGAATTAAAAATGACATTAATTCAAAGTGTTTAAAGTTCAGAGTGAGAAAATGGCAAGGACATATCACTTTAATATGCCCTGTCATTTTCTAAACTGCCTAATCCAGACCAGTGTCTTGTGGGGGATGGAGGCTGGAGCCTGTCCTAGCTAGCACAGGGCACAGGAACAAACCCTTTACAAGGTGCCAGTCCATTGCACGGTCAGCACACACACATGCATACCCACCAAACACATGCCAGGGCCAATTTAGCATCATCAATTCACCCAACTTGCATGTCTTTGAACAGTGGGAGGAAACTGGACCACCGGTAGGAAACACACACAGACACGGAGAGAACATGCAAATTCTGTGTATGGGATGCAACCCCTGGACTATTCCACAGTAAATTACTTGTGCACAGTGGGAGCAGTTCTTCTGCTTCATATCAACTTTAATTTAAACAAACCCTTCACTTTTCTAACTCCTGATGGTATGCCGGGTGCTGCTTGCAGTTTTTTTAATTTAATATACTTTATTAATCCCTGGGGGGAAATTATCTTTTTGCATGACCTTTGTGGGTCAGAAGACAGCATCAGCCATTGTGCAGCATCCCTGGAACAATTTTTAGGGTTAGTGTCTTGCTCAAGGGCCCAGAGGAGTAGGATTCCCTTTGGATTTGAAGCAGCTGCAATATTTCCACAAACTCCAGCGATCTCTTCTCCCATCTTCTTTCCATACATCTTGCTATGAACACAGAAGATTCTGGAAGCCACAACAAAGATGACACCACACAGAGCAAGGCAATCATCTGGAATGCTGGATATAAGACTAGTTTGATTAGTTCAAAAAAGTTACCACTGGCTACTGGTACATAATGGTAAACTGGGAGGCAGCATAGGTAAGTTGTCAAATTTGCTGATCTACAAGCCCAGGACTGAAGCTGTCAAGTGAATGAAATGAATTTAATTTCTCCTGACAGAACTTGTCAGCAAATTTCAGCATGAAATGAGATAAATATTTCCAAAGGATCAAAGCTCACAGAAAAGCCTTAGCAGTTCTCCATGAAAGAAAACAGAAAAATGTAACTTATATGAATCTAAAGGATGTTCTGTGCGCTTTTTGCAAATATTTTGGCTGTTTCAGTTTTTTTTTCAATGTTTCAGTTTCAAAAAAGTGGCAGGGGGCCATTTGTGTGCATAAATTGCAGCGCCCCATGGTTTCTGTTTTTGCACTTCAAACATTGGTCTGGGAAGAAGAGGAGTATGGTATGTTCCATGACCCCTAGCACTAAGGGGCATTGCTACACCACAAACCCTAGACACATCCTCACAGACACATGTCCCGGTTTTAAGTAGAAGGATTTATTAGAAATAATTACCTTTATAAAGGCTTCTTTATCATACTGGCACAAGCACAATACAAAAAAAATTCTCTTTTCTTTTCCTTTTCTTCCACTCCTCCCAGGTGAGCTTTGTCCTTTTCCACCGACTCCAAGTCACCTGGATGAGGTTGAGGATCTTCTTTTATTTTATCTTAGACCTGGAGGTACTTCCAGTGGTACAGTGTACCCTGTTGGGAACACTTCGGGACGAAGCAGTAGTCTCACAAAGGAAAGGATCTCAGATCCCAACAGCACCCTCTGAAAGGCACTCACAAAACCCAACAAGGCTGCCCCATGGGACTACAATTCCCAACATCCCGTGCGAGTGTCCATTTGGATATTAAGGGCCAGGGATGCTGCCATCTAGGATATGGAGTTCTCCCTGATCGCTCCATTAGGTTGTGCTTCCAATCAGGTAAGGGTGCTTTATCCACCCCTGCCAGGATGCTGACACTCTCCACTAATTGCCAAAAACAGGATATCTCCTGCCTAGGCCTGGTAATGGAGTGGGACTCATAATGGCAGGGATGCAATCCAAGCGTGCCATCCATGACAGTTCGTGTACTACTTTAACTTGCATATGGAGATGCCTGCATGGCTGCTAGCAGTGTCACAAGAAGGGTAAAGCTTTTTAAAAGCAGCAGCACATTCATGGCCAATTGTCTGTGTATTGCCTCGATAACAAAACAGCGATAAACAGTTCAGAGAAAATGAATGTGCGACAATCTCAGAAATGAGAAATGACACCAGACATTGAAAGGTCATGAAATCGCAAGAAATTCAATCACGGAACATTGTTGCATTGACCTGTCCTTCTCTGGCCTGTCTTCACTGAGAACTGTGACAATATGACTATGGTACATACGTTGTTTTCATTCAGATCTGAAATAACAGATAAAATGCATTTCAATATAGTTAATCTTTAAAGTTTCTAAATGCTCACTGACATTTTTTACATCATTACAGGCCTTAGATCTTTTTCCTTCTTTGCTTTATAAATTTTCGCTTTGTAAGGAGGCGGGTGAAAGAAGGTGTGTTTACTGGACAAAACAAATATCTTAAAATAACAAAAGCATAGCACAATTGCATTGTTTTAATGAGGAAAGTTGTTAATTAGACATGCTTTTAGCGTGTGTTTAAACTGAAAATAGCTGAAAGTATTCTATACTGCACACAGAGGCTCAGAGTTACTGTTGTGGAAATCTTTAATTTCCAAGACCTAAGAAGGATCACATTATATGGAAACTCTTCATTGTGTTCTTGACTAATACAGATTGGAAAATGTGTTCCAACTGCTTTCGTGTGTGTTTTTAATTAAACATATTATACTAAACTACACACTGACAGGCTCACCTACTGTACATCCAACAGGATGGTTCTCCAGTTTACCGAGGTGTCCATTACTTCGCAGCTCCTTTACTTTCCTGTATTGTAAGTGCTCTTGTTACAGGTCTCATTACTAACATGGAGATCAAATCTCAAAATGGTCATCCATGACAATTAAAGAGAAATACTGGGATGTTTAGTTAGGTAAATATAAGTACCATTCCATTTCATATAAAGTAACATACAAATGATGCATTTAATTTAGAACAAGTCAAGTCAAGTTGGGGAGCATGCACTGGTACAGTGTGTTGCTGCACCCTCTACACGACAAAACAACTCGGGATCCCGGTTGGCAACTCCCCAGGCAGACATGCGGTCCAGTCCCACCTTCCGGAAATGACCCTCTATCTTCTGCAGCCAGGTGTTACGTGGGCAACCCCTTGTCCTGGTCCAGCCATTCGGATCCCCAACAATGAGGATCTTACGAGCTGGATCACCCTATGGGAAATGCGCCACATGGCCGTAGTGCTGTAACTGACGCTCCCTCACAATGCAGGTGATGTGCCTCATTCAGGACTCCATGAGCAACCACTCATTCGACACAAAGTCAAACCAACGGTACCCAAGGATTTTCCTTAGAAACATAGTACTGAAGGAGTCCAGTCTTCGTCTCAGGTCACTGGATAGCGTTCATGTCTCGCAACCATATGGCAAGACAGGAAGCACCAGGACTCTAAAGACTTGGACCTTCATCCTTTTGCATAGATATTGGGAGCGCCACACACCCCTTTCCAGCGACCTCATGTCAAGTCATCCACTGACTTCATAGGAAGAGTCACCAGAGACATGAATGTCACTGCCAAGGTAAGCAAACCTCTCAACGATGTTGACACTTTCTCCACAAACAGACACACTGCTGATGGCTGTGCCCAAGAGGTAATTAAAAGCCTGAATTTTGTTTTTTATCCAGGACACTCGCAAGCCCAGACACTCAGACTCCTCACTCAGTCTCTCGAGCGCCCCGATCAGAGCCTCCATTGACTGCGAAGATCACAGCATCGTCAGCAAAGTTAAGATCTGTGAATCTTTCTTCACCAACAGATGCCCCACAGCCACTGGATCCCACAACCTTGCCTTGAACAGAGCAGGAGCAAAAAGACACCCCTGACAACCCCAGAATCAACTGGGAAAAATGCAGAGGTTCTGCCTCCACTCTACACAGCACTCACAGTACCAGTGTACAGGCCAGCCATGATATCCAGCAAACTCAAGGGGATCTTGCGAATCCACAGGATGCCCCACAGGGCAGCTCGATCAACTGAGTCGAACGCTTTACGAAAATCGACAAAAGCTGCAAAGAAACTCTGCCGATATTTGCGTTTGCGCTCTATGAGAACCCTCAGTGCCAGGATGCGGTCGATGGTAGATTTCTTAGGCGTAAAACCAGACTGTTCCGGTCAGGTAGGTGATCACGGATCCTATTGAGGATGACCCTAGCAAGGACCTTACCCGGCACCGAGAGCAGTGTTATCCCTGTGAAGTTGCTGCAATCCAGGTGATCACCCTACCCTTTCCAGATAGGGATGACAATTCCCGTTTTCCAGTCAGTTGAGATGATGCCAGTCTCCCAAATGGAAGCAAAGATTGCTTGCAATGCCAGGAGGACAGCCTTACCACCAGCCTGGAGAAGTTCACTCTGGATACCAAAGATCCCTGCAGCCTTCCCTACCAACAGCTGGTTCACCACCTGTGCAAGCTCAGTGAGACTGGGTGGTCCACAGCTAATTGAACATTTAGAACATTAGACCAAAAGTGCAATAAAGCCATTTTAAGGTGATAGAGCAAACACATCACCAATCACACAATGAATCATAACATCGTAAAGAAGACATCGCAACACAAACCACCACAGTTATGCATTTTCTCATTAATTTACTATTGTAACCCTTTATGCTATCACAATCACTTACTCACTTATATTTTCCCTTAAATAAAGTATAAAAATATTGTTACAATTATTGAAAATTATATCAAGAAAATATAATATGTCTTATGAGTAAAATATCAAGATTTATTAATGTTAGTAGCTGTTTAACACAACTTCTTTCAGCTGAAATGGTCTGGAAATGTCCAAATTCTGGATGTGAGATTAAGGTGTAAAAGTAGAGTGTCTATAATTTTCCTTGGCTCCCTTTTCATCATCCTGAGATTTTGAAGCAATGAGTGTGAGATGCTTTAGAGATGGGAGATATCTGTATTGAGAAGACCAATTAAAAAACATATTCAGATGAAATCAGCCTATTTGGTCATTTGGCTTCAATTGCTTCTTCCAATTTAATTTCAGAAAATAGATAAAAATACCCCAACAACTCCTAGATTGACAATGGCTGAAAAATGGTCCCAACAATGGGAAAGAGCAGGGTTCCCATAGGCTCCATCCACAATGCTGCCAAGTTGAGTTGTTTGCTTCTAGTCCTTATGGTTAGGGTTACAGTTAGCAGTAAGTCCCGCTCTCTGCAACAACAGACACCCAACCTCAGCACCACTACTTGGGGGCCTCAATCAATTTCACTCCAGCCTGTTTCTTAATTAGAAGTCAATTTTTGTTGTTCATGAAATCTATTATTTAATTCCATGATTTGTTGGTGATCTCATTCTACCACAGCAGACATTTTCAAATTTGTCGATTTTCTCTTTTGTGAGAACAGCAACAAAATATTTTGTGAATCTGGGCAGATCAGCATTACTGAGACCTTCACCTTTCTTTACTTTCAAATATTGTATTTGGACACAGGTTAGCTGATCACATGTTGGTATCTGTGAGGAAAAAAAAAAGAAACAACTGAGGGCCCTGAATCTTAAATAGCTATTAAGGCAAAAAAATGTAATGGCCAGAGAGGACAGAAAAAAACAAAAAAAAAAAAAAACAAAATCTGCAGGGGTTCAGAGGCCACAAGACCACCCAGCCCCCTCTTGGCATTCTACCTAACATAGATTACCTCAATCAGTCCTCATGGTTTTCAGGGTTCACATGGAAGAACTTGATGATGACGGTCATGTGGACTTCTGGCCTTAAATCCATCAATGTAGGGACAGCACGGTGCTTTGATCGGGTGGTGGTGGCGCAGATCACCACACAGAAAACCTGAAAAAGAACAGAATAGAGAGTAGGGGTTAGAATGGATTTTGGAACCACCATGAATGATAATGATAATTAAATGCATATACAGAATATCAGGGTTAAACTAAAATGAAGCTATGAGAAAGCCAAATTAAAATAATGTGTTTTTAGCAGTTTTGTAAAATGCTCCACTGTATTAGCCTGACAAAATTCCTATTGGCAAGCTATTCCAGATTTTAGTAGCATAACAGAAGAAGGCTGCCTCACCACTTCTTTAAAGTTTAGCTCTTGGAATAATAAGCAGACACTCATTCGAAGATCTAAGGTTATAATTTGGAGTGTAAGGTGAGAGCCATTCCGAAATATAGGATGGAGAAATATTATTTAAGGCTTTGTAAACCATAATTACTGTAGCCCTCCAGGATTGGAACTGGACACCCGACATCCACATGTTACTTATTCAGTCGTTTACTCACAATAAAAACACATGGATTTCTTGATAAAATATAGTTAAATAAGTACATCTGGAAAATCCAAGTAGTGTACCCAGAAGAATTGAAGACTGGGGATTGAAGACTGGGGATTGAAGACTGCACTCTTGACCAATTAACGATAGAAATTTAAAAGCTCAATCCTGTCTACACGTATTTCCTCTGAGTGCTCTGCTCTGATTTTACAGGAGGATTTATTTAGCAATATTTTATTTTAAAAAAATGCAACACCATACTCATGGTGAGCATACAACTAGATGACTTGACACGTGGATGATGTGACACGTGACGTGAGATTTTTTAATGGATGTTTTTATATTGTTTTCTGTGGTCCAGTGATAGTCTCTATATACATCCATTCTTTTGAAACATTTGTGGTAACACTTTAGTTTAGGTATGCAAAAATGCATTTATTGCTCATTTACTCTTAATGTATGCAACAAGACCTTAACAAAGGCTTCTTTTGGCCTTCATTACACTTATAAAATATCAGTAGATCAGTTATTCATTTATATGTGGTGTGGCATATTGACATGATGGTAAAATGACTTGTTAATATGAAGGAGTTACAGATCTTATAGTAAATATGTAATATCAAGAGAAATGTGTCTCAGTGAAGTCACCTCAGACCACTCCAAAGTGATGTTTTATTAGCAGGTCTCATTGCAGAGATATATAAACACTTCATTGATGCCTTGAAAATTTATAAAGACTCAAATAAATGTTTGTTAAGGTCTTGTTACATATAATAAGTAATACAGGAGAAAGTAGGGTGAAATGACACCTTTTATTGGCTAACTAAATAGATTACAAATGCAAGCTTTCGAGGCAGCTAAGGCCCCTTCATCAGGCAAGATGTAACAAAGAAACTGAAAAATACTCTCACATATATTGGGACAGCAAAGTGATTTTTTTCTTTCATCTTAACAACCTTTTTGTTCAAATGTTAGCAAAATGAATACACCTGAGATGAATTAACCCTGAAAGAAGAGAACAATGAACTAATAAAATGTAGAGATTAGATAACCATCACTAGAGAAAGTCCTGTAAGGTTTTTTTTTGAAGTGCATTGTCTGTAAGATAGGCCTCTGATGTAGTCAGCTGGTCAATCAGTCTGTTAGTCCACATATCTGCTCATAAAACTCTTGTCTATGTTAAGACTATTTTGTAGAGTGTTGAATTTAAGCATAAGTTTGTATTCCCATTCTCTCCGCTCCTGTTGGGTCTTGAAATTACCCATAAGCACAGTGACCCTCAGATCCTTTATGCTGTGGCCATTACTGTTAAAGTGTGCTGCCAATGGAAGATCAATACTGTTCTGATTAATATGAAATCTATGTGAGTTCATTCACTGGCGCAGTGTCTGACCAGTTTCCCCTACATACAGTCCAGTGTTGGGGCACCTTATGCACATGATTAGGTAGACCACATTAGCAGATTTTCATGTGAACAGACCCTTTATTTTATGCTCCTGCTGGCAATGTGGTATAACTACCTGATCTGTCGTGTAGATATGTGCACAGGTGCCACACCTGTTCTGTAGGCAGGGAGATGTGCCACTTGCTGCCGAGCCACACATAGAGTTTCAGACAATCAGTTGTCTGAAGGAGGGGAGGTTCGGAGGAATATATCCTTCAGTTTATTGTCTTTCTGTACCATGGGTTGAAGCTCTTTCATAATTTTGTGGTGTTTCCAGATGTGGATGATAAGTTACAACTAGTGGGACCCGGTTCTTGGTTTCTGCACCTTTGCATTCCAGAAGGTTTTCTCTGGGTATAACCTAGCTCTCCTGAAATAATATAAATAAAAAGTGCCATTTCACCCTTCTTTCTCCTGCATCAATCTATGGCTAACACGGTACAACACTCTACTACTACTGTATATAATAAGTGAGTAATTGATGTATTTTTGCAGTACCTAAACTAAAGTTTTGCCAAGTTTGTTATCTTTGTTCGCCATTGAAACTTGAAATGAACCTTTTTTGGCCATTGCTAAGAACCACATGAGGTAACTAACATATAAAAATATAATATATAGGTGTGTGTGTGTCATCCGTTCAGTCGTTTCCGACCTTGGGCGATTCTATAAGCTAGCTCTCTCCATGCTTTTCGATCTTGCACAGCTTCTTTGAGCTGTGTTATGCTCATGCCCGTGTCTGCTTTGATGGTGTTAAGCCAACGAGACCGCTGGTGGCCGGGTCTTCTTTTGCCGCTTACCATCCCTAGCATGGCCGATTTTTCTAGCAAATTTGATATGGCCAAAATAGGTCAGTTTGAGTCTAGTGATTTCCTTTCTAACGAGATATCCGGCTTTATGCGCTCTAGCACTTCTTTGTTCGCTACTCTCGCTATCCATGTAATGCGGAGTAGCTTTCTCCAGCACCAAAGTTCAAAACCATCAATCTTCCTTCTGTCGGCTTTTTTCAGGATCCAACTTTCACATCCATACATGGTTATTGGAAAAACAATTGCACGGACTAGCCTGCATTTAGTGGTGAGGCTGATATCTCTGCTTTTCCAGATTTTTTCCATGTTCAGCATTGTACTTCAGCCGAGCGCTATCCTTCTTTTTTTATATAGGTACAATATTTCCTTTAAACTGGAGGTAATATATAATGAAAACAGAACAGCAAACAAGAAGTAATTCTGACGCAAAAATGAACAAATCCACCATTGTGTGTTTTGTACTTATGTTGCCTTCATTTCAGTTATTTCCCTGTACAGTACATGGCTTTAATGCGCATAAACTTCGAATTATTGACTGAATATCTTATATCTACAAGCTTTGATAGAGCAAATCATGTGCTTGTTACAGAGATTTGTGTTTTTCTCTATCACCCTCTTTCCCAGTTTACAGATTTGTAAAGTCGCACATGTTCCCACTGCTTAGACTACCATGCTTTTCCATTTCTTTGCTTTTGATTTGCATATAAATTTACAACAGGCTCACATATTGGGTTCCTTCTGTAGTCTTGGTGCTATAAATAGTCCTAATAAGTCCCAATGAGATTGTCTGATGAAAACAACCACCAACTTGAATATAATGAAAGCAAAAAAATGCATTTGCAATGGCTCAAGGGATACGGCTTTCACAAACGTCACATGGATATTTACGTTGCCACTCTGCCCTGCGTAACAAGGCCATGTCTGCGTTACAGAGCCTCAGTTTCTATGACACTGAATCTGCTTTCTCATTTCTGAGCGATGAATCACTGTTCACCTCCTCTGCAGATGCTTTGAGGGAAAAAAAATTAAAAATCAGCTTGATTTTTCTAATTAAATAAAAAGTATATGTAGTGGAGACTTATACAATACAAAATTAATTTGACATATTATCATAAATGAACACTTGCTATCCATATATATTCTGTAATAAAGACATAGGTTCAAGAATGGAATATTGGGGTGACAGCCAATAACGCTGTGTAATTCTGAGATAATAAATTCAGAAAATAACAAGCACATGAGGGTGCAAATGGTTCCAGTAAGCTGGCACATGGATAAAAAAGAAGAAAAGGGGGAGGCTGGTGAGCAGGCTGGTCTTCTGGTTCAATCTGAACGCCTCCTTCTGGGTGACGTGCTTCTTTTATACTGTGATCCCGGAACAGACGGGGCTTTCAAGGAGGGAGCAGAAGTGACGTCATTGAGCTTCTGTAATGTGGACAAAGAAGACGAGTGTGTTAACATTGGTGCCTCCCCCCTTGGCTCAGGGTGGAAGTGCTGACCTTTTCAGAGCCTTGAAGGTGAATCCTAAGCCTACACATATGCAAATGTATTTGTACCAAAATGTGTCACAAATGATGACGGTCATAAACAGAAAAATATTTATTCTCCAAATAGAGGCAACAAGATAAGCCATCAGTGCTTTTTGGTTGCAAAATAAATAGAAGTAAAGGCACACTTGAACCCAAAATGCATTTCATCAGTGGGGATCTTTCCTTACATTCCTAATAGATTTCATTCCACACTTGTCTGATACTTCAAGTCTATTGAGCAGTAGTTCTGGTTTCTTCCACCAGTGTCCCATTTTTGTAGAATTGGACTTAGCTCAGGTGACCTTATAGACATCTCCATAACCTTCATGTTTTGAGACAACTTCCCCAGTGGTGGTAGTAAAGTATGGCTGTCATTGCTTCAAGTGGGCCAGTACTCACCAGTACGCAGTATCAACACCCTTCACAATTCCTACCTAGAGTACCGGCACATTTTGTTTGCATACTGGACCCCCATCCACCCAGCCTATTCCTCAATTGAATTTTATTGTATTACGGTACTTGAAGTTTCATGGGTGGATTACCCGAAATTCCCAACCAGCCCTCCAAGCTTTGATCAAATATTATTGAATCATGGCGTTGAAAGTTTCACAGGGAACCTACTTAGAGTACCGGTGCTTTTTTTCAGCATAGCAGTGTATCGCACTGCCTAAAGTTCCATAACCCTTCTCCCCACTTTTTAATGTCATGCTATTGTATCGCCATACACAAGGGGGAAGCAGTCCACCCTGCTTTTCAACTGGATGCTTGTATATCGCCACATGTCATACTTTGGTTCCACTTCAAGCACTGGTGGATGTGGAATTTGTGCTGGCAAGCTCCTTTTTCAGGAGTGCCCATTAAGAAAATGACAACAGGATTGAGGACTTTGTGGACATATTATTAACTTGCTGTTGTGTTACATTAGCAGTGGACCCTTATGACAGCCCACCATTCCTAACTGTCTTCTCAAATTTCCTATTAGTCAATGTTTTACCCGTGACAACAGTCTCATAGTACGTACCTCATGCTTTTACACTTTTGTTCCAAACTGATGTCAAACACCCCTTTTTACTGGTTCTAGCTGTACACGCAGCAAGCCAAGTAGCTCATTCAGCACATCTTATAAGGGAGTAACTGCTAAACAAAGTACATCCATTATCCAACCCGCAATATCCTAACTATAGGGTTACGGGGTCTGCTGGAGCCAATCCCAGCCAACACAGGGTGCAAGGCAGGAAACAAACCCTGGGCAGGGCGCCAGCCCACCGCATAAACAAAGTACAACTTTTCTATGCTTTTCTAGTACACTGTTTTTATGTGCCTAATCAATACACGCTATACAAATCAATGCATGGATAAGATACAGGAAACACTTAACTCATAATCATTCATAGTCCATCATAATCCATCCCCATATCAGCTGGTCACAAGTACGTGGTGGAGCTGCTTTCACTTGCAGGTTGTGTATGTGTGTTTGATGTGATTCACCTGTTTAATATATTCATAACATAATGCAGTGTTTCTTAAACCCAGTTAATGGCGACCAATCTTTGGGGGTTGGTTTCCTTGGAGAATGACCACCAAAAGTCTTGCGGGGGGCCATCTTGGAGAATCGTTGCAGACTGTCATAGTGGAGCCATGTTGATTTCATAAACTGCCTGCAACAACTAATCGTAAGAGACTTTGCAAACAATACCCGACCCTTTCACATTGAATACAACGGTGAGCCATGACCCTGCACAACCCAAAAGGAGGCAACCCATGAACCATTTTGGGTCATGACCCATAGTTTAAGAAACTATGCCTTATGGGATAGCAGTCTCCATAGCTAACTTTAGCATCACCCGAGCACTGATGGGACCACCCAATTACCACAGGATATTTCACACCCTACATATAACCCCTCACATGTAGCCCTGTTCTAGTCAAATAAAAAAACACATTGACGTGATTGTGTGTTTTTTGAAGAATGGATGGATAACTGGATGGCTTGGGAATTACTTCTGACTTCCATGTCATTTGTTTTGTACTCCAGTCGTCATGTAAATTAGGCCGCTTGTTTTAAATGCAATGTTATTTGTTTTACCATGGTGTATTATAACACAGTGATGAGAATAAACAGCTCATTTTTTATTCTATATCTCAAATGATGAGCAAACTAGTTTATGCAAAACTGAATTCACAGAAAAACTCAAGTGCTTGACATCGGAAAAAAAAAACTTCAAAATAAATTATATTTTATTTCCAGGGAAATTTGTGCCATTCATACAAGAAAGCAGGCATTTAATTCCTCTCTGAAAGCATTTCTATGCATTAGTTCTGCATGAGTCTACCTGGCATTTAGTATCTAAATAAAGATCTCTAGAGAAAAACACCATCCCTGGAAGTGTGCGTATCCACAGCTAGGATCACGTAAGTGACGATCAGAGGTTGCCTTAGGGGTGTGCAGGGCCTAGGGCTGACCAACCCCACACAGGGCCGGTTACGTCAAACTCTGTTACTGGTTATGTGTGGATTGTATAAACTTGCGCATGAATTTAATATAAATAATGTTGACATACACTGGATTTTCTCATTACAGTATTCAGCTAAATTTTCGCAAGAGAACACGCTGACTTTATCAAAATATAACTATATAATCTATTAAAAAAGTGCAATTCATAATTCATGACAATACCACAACAGTGCGAAATGCGATGCGGTGTCATGCGGAAATTAGCAGGGCCTCTTCTAGAAAAGCACCCAAATTGCAAATACAGTATACTCTTTGAGTCTCAATATGCAGAATGTCATAGTCATAACTCACGTTGATGTCATGTCAGCCAGTTATCGTTAGTGATACATGTTTTTGTGCATTAATATTAGGACTATGGAATGTTTTCAAAGATGTACAGGTACGGAATTTGACCTTGAAGAGGGTTTTAAAAGGGTTCCTCTTTGAAGCACCTCAAATATATATATAAATACTGGAGAATATAACTTGATAAATCTGCTCAAATGGGATATGCGGACCTCAAATGTGGGGCACCCTTAGGTGTGGGGCCTGGGGCGGTCGCCCCACTTGCCACCCCCAAACGCCCCTCTTGCTGACGATATTCTGTGTACTGAATTTTCTTGTTTGGAAAACAGACTAATGTACACAGTGGTGCTTTTTGGTGTGTCTTCATGTGGACAATATACAGCATGTAAAATCTGAGAAGAACATATTCTACTAATGGTATACAATCATAAGTTCCATTGATTTTCCCAGCGTGGCACAGATTAGGCAGATGCAGAACACAACACAGGTAAACATGGCAGTGGAACAGGATTTTAGGCTGCAGAATTTATTGTTTCCCAACCAAAACAAAAACTTTAACCCCAATTCCCCTACAAAAAACCCTTTATTGAGTTTCACATCTTGCAATTATGAAATCGTTTTAAAAACAAATGATGATGTCAGTTTCACAAAAATGTATGTGAATCCAAAGTCGCCTGTTTCACTCGTCACTACTCTGTGTGTCTCCCATCTCATAAACACAGTGGGCTCCACTCTCTTTGATATCCTCAGCTCAAATCTTTTCATTTCTCTAATCTTATGGAGGATGCTAACTGTCAGTATTTTGTCAGACCTTTGAGTTAGAAGTCATTCTATCTTGTGGTGAGAAACTGTGGTCAGATTTGTAAGACTGCTAGTTAAGATAGCCCTCTGCCTATGTAGGCCATTATGGCCTAGTCGTTAAGATGGGATGGTAAAAACCATATGGATGTGGGTTTCAATCCCACCACGCACTCACTGTATCTTCTGCCTATAGTGCAACTGTGAAACATGGAGACTGTGGTAGTGTAAATTACCTTGAGGTGCTGTGAAAGCCTGTACACCCATTCAAATTCTGTTCTTACTTCACCCATTTTGAAGAAGTGGGCAGCTTGAGCAAATTAGAACATCAGAAAAGTGTAGATGAGAACAGGCCATTCATCCCAACAAAGCTCACCAGTCCCATCCATTTACTTCATCTAAAATAATATGTAGTCTAATTCTGAAAGTCCCAAAAGTCCTACTGGCTACCACACTACTTGGTAGCTTATTCCATGTGTCTGTGGTTCCCTGTGTAAAGAAAAGCTTCCTAATGTTTGTGTGGAATTTACCCTTAACAAGTTTCCAACTGTATCTCCATGTTCTTGATGAACTCATTTTAAAATAACAGTCTCAATCCACTGGACTAATTCCCTTCATGATTTTAAAAATATCAGTCATGTCACTTCTTAATCCTCTTTATCTTAACCTGAAAAGGCTCAGCTCTTTTAATCTTTCCTCATAATTCAACCCCTGTAGCCCTGTAGCCCCTAGTTGCTCTTCTCTGGACCTTTTCTAGTGCTGCTATGTCTTTTTTGTAGCCTGGAGACCAAAACTACACACAGTATTCCAGTGCGTTATAAAGATGGAGCAGAACCTCCTTGGACTTGTACTCCACACATCAAGGAGCCATATAACCTAACATTCTCAGTTTCTGAACACTGTCCAACTGAACACTGAACACCTTCTCATAAGGTGTACTTTCAATTTTCAGACCTTCCATTGTGTATTCAAACCTAACATTTTTACTTCCTATGTGTAATGCCTTACATTTACTGACATTAAATTTCATCTGCCACAAATCTGCTCAAGCCTGTATACTGTCCAAGTCCCTCTGCAATGATTTACAAATTCGAGATTATCTTCCAATCCCCCTAGCATGGTATCAACTGCACACTTAACCAGCTTGTTAGTTATACTCCTATGTAAAACATTTCTATATATTAGAAACAGCAGAGGCCCCAGCACTGACCCCTGAGGGATACCACTCTTAAAATCACCCATTTCTAATAGGGTTCCTTGCACCATCATCTTCTGCTTTCTGTTTCTGAGTCCCTTTTGCACCCATCTACAATATAAATCTAGAAGAGTTACCAGAATAGGACTTAATTAAATAAAGTTTTAAAATGTTAAGTTCAACTTCTTGAGATGTCTGAAAGAGAGACTGGTTCATATACCTTGATTGTTAAATTGTCTCCTTTGTGAGTCATGAAGGAGATGCAGGGTAACTTGGTGGGTACTTTGGCACACCTATTATTTCATGAAGCATGACAGAATGTTTGCTAGCTAAGGTGCCCCTGACACCTATAGTACCCTCATCTCTGTGTCCTGAAGGTTTTCCATTTTGTATGCTCTACTCCCAGTTTCCTCCAGTGTCCTGTCTTGCTGATTTACTTTCTGAGAGCAGACTTTACACAAATGTTAGCAAATACAAAGAATTATTAAGACTTGTAGGCAGATGAGTCACACAACGGCTACCTTTAAATTGTGACGCATTTACTGTATAAGGATAACAGAAACTGACAAGCTATGCACTGCCCTTGCCAGAATGCTTTCTTAGGCTTCAGGTATTTTTCAACAATTGCACTGTTTATTCCTTCTTTATGATTCCCTGGAAAAGCATTTGCGATTGGGTTCACAATAAAAGATTTGTTATAATAAAGTGTGATTCATGCACTGAATTTTATCTTTTTAGACATAACTGTACACGTATCATAGAGCTGCGTCTTCTGCATTATTCATGTTTCTCATCCATTACACCCATTCTGGTTGCACAGTGGCTAGTACTGATGCTTTGCAGCTCGACGGACTAGGGTTCATTTTCAGACCAGATACTGTCTGGATGGACTTTGTATGATTTTCCCATGTCCAACTGACTTATTTTCGTCTTCTAGCAACTAAAAGACTTTCATGTTCAGGTTAATTGATGACTCTAAACTATAAGTATGTTCTATGATGAAATGACACCATCTTGAGTTGCTGCACAACCCTCAATCAGATTAAATGTATTTGAAGAAGCCAGGTGTGGTTGAGTAAAGGACTGCAAGTTCCACAAAGAAATGTTGGGGCACCAATTTGGTCGTTCCCATTTAATTAAACCAAACAAAATAAACAAAAATGGCTGCTGTATCCAGTAGGGGGCATTAGCTCCCTTGTTGGAATGAGTTCTTTTGTAACTGTGGCGTGTTACATAACCCGAATCAATATAGATATATTTGAGAAAAGCCAAGCAAAATGACACCTTTTATTGGCTAACTAAAAAAGATTACAATATAAAAGCTTTCGAGGCAACTCAGGCCCCTTCTTCAGGCAAGATGTAACACGGTACAACACCCTAGTACTATAGATATGATATGATAGGCAATTCCCCTCCCTTAGTGATACAGCAGTAAGAAATCACATAGGAGAAGTTACTTAGCTTTCTTTAATGACGGCTTACGCTGCATAACAGATGAAGGAAGCCAATGGCAAAGAACCGAGTTAGGGAGTGGGGGCCCGATGTGTAGAGTCTACCATTTTCACTGCTGCATTGGAAGGATTTTCAGGATCGGATGATGGTATCTCCCATCTGCCCATTGGCTTTAGAGGTGTGCCAGGCAATGTTCCAAGGCTTTATACTCTTTCTTCATGTGCAGGTCCCCACTTAGGTGAATAATACAATTTCATACAAGCCAAAGAGGATACAATTTCATGCTGACTCTGACAGACAAAAAATAGTGCACGTTTCTCCAGATGTCTTTATCTGTCTTGTCTTATGCTTTGCCTTAAATGGTGAACCCCTGTGCCAAATCTGGCTCTGTAAATGTGAGTAGAAAAAGGCAGATTTATGAAATATATTTGCACAGAGCACAGTGACATATTAAACTTATATGCTTATTACAGCTGCTATGGGCAAACAAAAATGGAACAAAAAGGTCTCAAAAGTAAGAGATAAGCCATCAGGCTTGGCAGTTCCCAGAGTGTCGATCACCGGTTAGGAACTCTGTCCTTCACTGCATTCTTTTCAAAGTGGAACACCTCCTTCCAGTGTCTATGAGATTTATAGGTGTTGGGATGTGGAGTCAATTGCCCTTACTGTGTGCCATCTCAGTACTGCGCAAAAGAGAACAAAGTTAGCATCAGTGCCCCTTCTCAACCTGAGGTGGTAGGACATATATCAGATGAGCCCATAGATCTGATGATAGATAGACGTGCATGATTGACATGGCCCTGCCCCAGCTAATCCAACCCCAAGGGAGTGAGTGGACCTGCGGAGGAAACAGAAGTTAGCATCAGTGCCCCCTGTCAACCCGGAGTGGTAGCACATACCGCAGATGATCCTGGAGAGTGATCCACATATGTGCATGCATGCCAATGGATAGATGAATGGATATAAAACAAAGTACTTCTTGAGGCGTGCTCACTAATTCTATCTGCTGGCTAAATCTGTAATATATTTGGCAATTCTTATTCCTTTTCTGAAACAGATGAGTTTAAAAAAATTGAGAAGTGGATGAAGACTTACAAGTATGAATTTCACTGTACTCTGTATGCATGAGAATAATGACCGACAAACAGAGAAGAAGCCTGAGAGGCACAGTGGTTAGTGCTACTGCTTCATGACTCCAGTAAGCTATGTTTAATTCCTCTCCAGTTTGCCTGGTTTTTGTAACTTCTTCATATGGCAAAAATGGGGGTGCACCAAGAATTATCGCTGAGTCCTCATCTCTCTATCGTACTGTCCCATAGTTTCTCTTATTAGTGCTATGCCTGTCATTCCCTCCAGAGGACTCTACAGTATCAGTTAGAATCCCTGTATGTCTCACTGATATTTCAACCTGGATGAAGACGTACCTTCAACAGCTCAACCTGGCCAAGATAAACCTTCCTGTTGTTCCTGCCTGTCCATCTATTCAGCACTCCATCTCTGTTCAGCTCGGATCATTTTGCCAGCACCCATCAAATCAGATTGCAATTGTGGGATGGTGATAATGATCAGCTGTACTATCTATTTATCTATCTCTTGCCCAGTCGGGGCGCCTCTTCAATGTCAATGTCAATGTTAATTTCACTTTATTTATATAGCACATTTAAAACAACATAGTAATGCTGCGGCCAAAGTGCTTTACAATAATAGAATAAAAGAAAAAACAATAAACAATAAAACATAACAAATAGTAATAAAATATATAAACATAAAATAAGATAGATAATAAATAGGAATGATGTTATATGATCACAAAGTAAAACCATTGGTATTACTGAAGGTCACTAAATGCAAGTGAAAAGAAGTGAGTTTTTAATCTGATTTTGAACTGTTCAATTGTAGACGACTCCTTAATATAATGAGGTAGAGAGTTCCCCAGGCCGGGGGCAGCAGCTGCAAAGGCCCTGTCCCCCTTGGTTTTACATTTGGTACGAGGGACAACAAGAGACAACTGACCAGAAGATCTAAGCACTCTAGATGGCTGGTGTAAAACACACAGTTCAGATAAATAGGCAGGAGCGAGTCCATGTAACGATTTAAAAACTAGCAGCAAGATTTTAAAATCAATTCGAAAACTGACAGGCAGCCAGTGTAATGAAGCTAAAATAGGAGAAACAGAGTCATACTTCCTTGCCCCAACCAGAAGGCGAGCAGCAGCATTTTGGACCAGCTGTAACCTGTGTATCAGAGATTTGTTAATCCCAGAATACAGCGAATTGCAATAATCGAGGCGAGAAAAAATAAAAGCATGAGTAGCTTTCTCAAGATCTTTAGAAGATAAAAAAGTCCTTGGAAGGACTGGGGAAGCAAGTGTGGACAGAGCATTACCTGCCCCAGAACACTAGATTGCAGCCCTCCTGGGTGGCAGCAGTGCCTCTGACTCCTGTAGGGCTTCAAGGGAGATGGAGTTGGGCACAGTCCTGTTGGGATCTGGGGGTGCCGCCAGGGGGCACTGCAGCTGTTCCTGAAGCACTTCAAGGTGCCTTATATAAGGGGCCAGCGGATAGTACTCAGTGAGCCAGAGTCGGGAGGAGGGAGACGAAGCTTGCTGAGGAGGAGAGAAGAAGGAATAGAAAAGGAAAGTATTGTGCAGTGCTTAGTGGGACTGTGTGTGCCTGTGGGAAATGGGGAAGGTATTGCCCACAGGTGAAGAAGGAATATAAAAATATTTGTGTTTTTATAAGTGTGCTTCCTGCATCTGTCTGTGTCGGGTTGGGTGGCTAGCATGCCCCCTAGTTGTTGTGTCACATTATCTATCTATCTATCTATCTATCTATTACATAGTGTCTTTCATATCTATCTTTCTATCTATCTGTCTTTCTATTAAGGTAATTTTCTATTTTGTGTATTCACTTGTATTCTTTTTATAGATTCTCTATCCCCATGTTCCTATTTTAACTTTCCATCATACAGAGCGACTCGATCTCTGCTCCCACATCCAATTTGTAAATTGTAATATGCGGCCCATTTCCGTGAAAAAAAAGAAAGCCTTAAGACAAATGCTGTGCAGCAGGCTTCTTTAATCTTTTATTTGGTGTTCATTATCCTCCTTAGCAGACTGGAGGAGTCTAACCGGGCTAATGAATCAAATATCCTCTTGCGTGGCCTCATCCAACCCATCTTCCCAAACACCGATGCCCTACTTCCTAGTAAAGTAGGACAGCCTGTCACATTTGATGGAGAAACATAAAGAGTCAGTGACCTGGCTAACTATCAAATTGTGCTATTTGAACATCATGATATTAGGGCTCAGGAGAGTGCACCAATCCATTGAGGGTCTCAGTTTTCCCGCAACAACTTTTTGCAAGTTTTATTAGCATTAAAAAAAAGAAGTACAGTTGGAGAGTGAAAGTGATATGGTACAGTGTCACAAAGAAGAGGGTCTTATTGCAGTGATCCTCTTAAATGGAATAATGGCATTGAGGCCAAAACACATTAAAGCAGAGAATTTATGAAAGAAGGGACACAAGTGAGGAAAAACCAAATGGAGAAAGCTAAGAATGGAGGAAAGAGAAGTAAAACAACAAAGTCTGCTGCCCATCTTGGTCTGACGTCACAGGTTTTGAAGTGTCTCACCCACATGCACACTGTCTTCTCTTACTCCTGCCAGCTGAGCTCTTGCCACGCTTGCTATTGGATTCCAGATTAATTTATCCTCTGCCCTCAAAAAGCTTCTTTAATCCCCATTCAGAGGTCACTTTCCGGATTTACGAAAATAGAATATGTGCTCCAGAGACACCAAGCTGGAATTCCCTCTGTTGTTTTTGGGCAGCACAGCCTTTTTTTGGGTATTGAAGGCAACTCCACAGTGGCCAGTTCTGTGTGAGGGGCAGCATGGCTCAATACATTTTCAGTTCAGGAATCATATGCCTTGTAGAGGAAAGGAGGTGGAAAGGGTGATTTGACTCTCCGTTTGAATTTTCAATACAGTTTCTCAGACTCTAAACAAATCATTTATACATGTTTTTGAGTTTTATTTAGACACAGAAATTCAATGGTCACATTTGTTTTTTGTTTAAACACAACTTTGCCTATTTTAGGTATTTTTTGTACTATGCCATGGTGCTATCTCATTTTTTTCTGTGGTCACCACCATTTTTGTTATGTGGTCACAAACGGTATGACAACATAGGCCAAGGGCTATAAAAGTCATCCCGCGAACGTCCTGGTTTGTCCAAGTTTGTGGATTTAACCTACAACTCTAACATCATTATTGTCTGTTAAAAGGCTCTCTGGTTAAACATTTTTTTGAGTCTGACTACAATTTTTGTCTTACGCCTTCGATCTGGTTACATGAACATTCGGTTACTGATTCTCCCAACCAGTTTCTTGACCACATTTATTGTTTCACATCCTGGGCCTTGTTTATTAGATACTTTGACTCCTGATTATGACCTTGGTTTATTTTTTCTGACCTCGTTCTGTCACCCAATTATAATTCCTTAACTGCCATACTGTATAGTTTAGTACACTCTGTGTTTTTTGGTAAAGAATCAGAAGATAAGATGTGAAACAAGGGACAGGCATGTGGGTGACTGGGCAGATCCAAGCAACTATAGGCCAGTAAACCTAATGTGCATCACAGGATAATTAATGGAAGGAATTCTTAAGGGAAAGATTGAGCAGAACATGGCAAGAACAGGAGTTTTACTAAACAATTGGCATGGGTTCAGAAGAAGGAGGTCATGTTTTACTAGCATGCATTGAAATGGGAGGAAACTGGAGTACCAGGTGAGCATGTCATGCAGACAGGGAAAGAACCCACAGACTCCATTCAGGCAGTGACCACATGGGATTCAAACCCAGGGCTTCGGATGTGAGGCAAAAGTGATATTCAGTGCACCATGCTTTCTCAACTTGATGGTTTACCATTTAATGGCCACATAGCACATGTTAGGAGTTGAAAAAGAGAATCATGTATGAGAGGTAGCTTTGAAGGAAAATCATCATCAGCTCAACACTCTCTCAATGGCTTACTGCCTTGTCCACATAAGTTGATGTCTCACTTTCTGTGCATGAGATAACAAGAACAACAACCACATCATTTATTTATATAGCATATTTTCATACAAATGATGTAGCTCAAAGTGCTTTACACGATGAAGAAAGAAAAAAGAAAAAAAGAAAAATTAGACAATACTAATTAACAAAGAAGAAAGTAAGGTCCAATGGCCAGGGAGGACAGAAAAAAACAAAAAAAAAAAATTCCAGAGGACTGGAGAAAAATCTAAATCTCCAAGGCCACCCTAACCCTAACCCTAACCCTACTGGGCATTCTACCTAACATCATTCTACATTCTACATTCTACCTAACATCAATGATCTCAATCAGTCCTCGTTGTATTCAGGCTTCACGTGGAGGAATTAGATGATGATGGTCATGTGGACATCTGGCCTTCATTCCATCAATGTAGGGATTTCACAATGCTTTGATCAGGTGGTGGTGGCACAGATCGCCACCACAGAAAACCGGAAAAAGAACAGCAGAGAAAGTAGGGGTTAGCATGGATTTTGGAGATGTGAAATGGTAATAACGTGTATGCTCTACCCAGCAATTTGTGTGAATCAGATATGTGGGGAAACCCAAAAATTCCCAGAATTGGTCATTAGCACAGTACTAGTGTGTAGTTATCGAACATGCTGTTAAGAATCACATATCTATAGTCTGGTTCATCAGAATTGATCAAATGTGCTTTTCTGGGTGTTTTATTCTACAATCGAGCAGATAACATGGGTAATTTTATTTTCTCCTAGCCATTATGGAAGATTTTCAATATTGTCAGACTTGTTCATAAAGAGTTAGTTCCCAGTGGACAGAGAGTTAATCATTGAACTGCTGAGGTATCTACCCTCTCTCCCATACTCACTAGATACTAAAGTCTGTAATAGACTAGTGCTGAATTTTGTTTCTGCACAAGGATGTTGGAATGATAATAAAGGATCCTTGATCCTTAAGATGTTGAGCACTGTTACTTCTTTTTGTACACAAAATTAAAATTGAGACTGAGGGGAAGACAATTTGCTATAGAGGAGGAAATTGAGACAGAAAGACGTGTGGTAACAAATGTTTCAAAATATAGGAAAAGTGTTGGGACAAGTGTATTCCATCTCAAGGAGAATATTTTTAAATCGACTAAATAGGAATTCTGGGAAATTTTGGTCATCGTCCCCCCCATCGTATATGGAATTATTTTATGCCTTGAGGTGATTTGGAATCAATGCAGGTATCATCACACCTTTGGCACCAGTCTCTGGTTCTTTTTTATGTCCAGCTTGCTAACTCAACAAGTTAAAGCAGACTGGAAAGAGAGACTTTTGGAGGTGACGTCTTGATCGCCATTAGTGTAGCCTACAAAGCCAGTCCTGTGATTGTACTAAAACAGACCAGGCCACAGAATTGAGGCCCGAAACATTTACCTTCACTTGACTTCTTGGGTAAAGCAATACATGCTGCAAGTATAGGCTCCATCACCACTGACAGGCCTGAATCGGATTCAGCAGGTTTCAGAATGTTAGGCCATTTCATTTTAGGAATGAATAAAGATGGTCTCACTTAAAAGCACCAGCAGCACTGTGTACATTTTCTATCACTTGTGTAGCCTTTTATTTAATAAGTGCTGAGTCTGTCAGACGTGTCTCAGGTCTTCTTTCTTCCTTTTTCGATCTCGAGCTGTTAAGCGTAATAAAATGGCATAAATGTTCGCAAGTCCAAAGCAAAACAAACTCATTTATTCAAGGCTAGGAGGGATGTATCCTTTCCAGCTGCGTATCCATAGCAACAGAGCATGAAATGTAAAAGGTTTCCATGGTAATTCTTTCTGACTGCTATCAGCACACGATGGGACAATAATAGGCAGAATGTGGATGTGTCAACAAGCAAATATCAAAAGGAAAAGAATTATGTTTTTAATTTCCTGCTGACTTTTTCTTAATAACTTGCCCCTGGTTTTGATTATTATAGTTGTGTGTTTTTTTTTGGTTTTTTTTTTGCGTTTAATAAAAAATGACAGTATGTAATTCTAAAAAGCATTAAGCACCGTTATCTGAAGAGATTCATTTATATTTAAATTAGGATTTTTACTGCCATCTGAAAATGGTGTTTGATTTACAGAAAAATGTGTTCTGGTGTGGGTAACCCTCCAGGATCGCTCCCTGATTTGTGCTCACTGTTGCTTAACCTGGATTAAGTTAGTTTCATAATGGATGAATGAGTAACAGAGTCTAAAAGTAGCAAGGAACGCTGCTGGAATTAAAGGTCAGGATTCAGACGTTACCTTTCAAATATAAGGCTTCCTGTGGACCAGTTGATTTACCAGGTATGGTCTTTAATTTCATCTGTTGATTAGGCTATCCTGGCACTACTGGGCACTATGTGGTACTCAGTTATGAAGAGCTCACCTGTTCATTGCAGGGCACACTGGCACTCACGCACATACATAGGGTCAATGTGGTGGGCTGAAGCCAAGCCACAAAAGAGAGTGAGGAGTAAAGCTTGCCTAGCTGCCACCATGACAGACACTGCAGAGTCAGTGACAATTTAGTGCCCAAAACTTTGATCTTACTTAGCCCATTACTGCCACTAAAAGTTCATAAGAGAAAATGAAAATGAAAAGGGTTTGAGTTCACGTCTCAAATTGAGAAAGGCCCATCAGTATCCTTCAAGTTGCCCCCATACAGGTGAGGCTAGTGCAGGGTGGTCAAACTCTAGACCCACAGGCTAGATCTGCCCTTTGGACTATTTAAAGCAGTCCACTTCATCCATTTTCAAAACATGATACATATGGCCAGCGACGACTATTAGTTTTCTCAAGGACCCTTTTTGAGGTGTGTTTAACTCTTTTAGGGCTAATTATTTGTTCTTCCTTTTGTCCCAGGGCTGAATATTTTTCCAGAAAACTCAGTTTTCTAAAAAGTACACAAAGCAATGGTTTCACACAAAAATCAACATAAAATACTTATGTTGTCACTCTGTTTTATGTTCCAGGAGCCCCTACAGTATACATATTCACATGCTTATTACATAAGTGTTTGTCCCATCACTCTTAAGATGGAATGCACTTTCTGGTAAAAAAACAGTTTGAAGTAGTTGAGTGGCTGTTAATCTGTTGTGTCCACCAGCAGGCCGCATCATTTGATGAAGTCCAGTGGCTAGCTTGTCTCCCACAGATCAATGTCTGTGTAGTCCTCCCAGAGTGAACATTTTTGTTGGTGCATCAGCTGCACGAGTGTGTCCAGCACTACGATCAGCTGATGCAGGCACCTGACTTTCATTTTCAATCTCCAGATCACTTGTATCAAAATTTGAGTTTAATAAGTCAGAGTCCAATTCAGAAATAATACACAAAATAAAGAAATAAATAATATGCACAATATGCTTTGTGTTTTTGCTTCACTCTCTCGCCTGATGTCAATGCCATTCTAAAGGTTGCTTACTCTACGCTACTCATGCACATGCAGTGTTTCATCAGCAAGTAAACAAGCCTAACAGTCCTTTCAGCAAAGAGGGTCTACCTATTATGTAACGGTGAGTTTTATCAACATTTACAGCTTTCTTTCGTCCACTGACCCTGATATCCATCCTCAAACCCTTATGTCGACAAAAGTCGACATCCGCCCTAAAACAGTTAATATATATATATATATATATATATATATATATATATATATATATAATTTATCTTTTGTAAAAGAAGAGGACCAACGCTATAAAAGGGTTGGGGCACATCTGTGACCAATTATAATATAAAATAGGCAGACAAAATGAACAGTCTTTTCTCAAAGGCATGGTACGTTTTTTTCTGATTTAAGCCCAAATAATGAACTGCCAGCAATGGTGGGGTTTGAGGTCATACTGGTTTCAGGCAGGAAGGGGAGGGTCCAGGAGAGTGGACAATGGAAGAGATGTCAGAGGTGGAAAGTCTATCGATCATCCATTTTGCAGAGGAAGAAAGAGAGAAGGCATCAGAAAACAGTGCCAACCCATGGTTCAGTGGGAAAATTACAATCATCAGAGCCCTCAAGCTGTCTCTGAAGTGCACGCGCATGACACAATATAACAGTGAAACACACGGACCTTCCGTTACATGCATTTCTTCGTCATCTTTGCACTCTGTTTCTCTTACTTGATGTTCAGCAGATGATGCTACTCTTCTTCTTCTTCTGCTTCTTCATATTATGCTGTTCTTCATCATGCTATCAGACTCTGTGCTTTGCTTGATGCTCAGCAGATGTTGCTGGTTTTCTGTTTCTTTCTGCCTGCTCACTTCATTTGTCCATCACTTTTGCCTTAAGAGACCTACAAATACAGGTCAGTTTGGCAAAGTTGGCACTACAGCAAAGTTTTTCAATTACTAGAATGTATCAGGTCATAAGGTTTTAAACAAGACCAAGATCAAAATTCTAGCCCCAGTAGTACATGAAAAATCAAGACAGAGGGACGGACCTTAACATTTTATAGATAGATAGATAGATAGATAGATACCGGCTGGGATATTGGTTGGGTGGAAGGACCAAGGGAGAGACCATATTGGAGTCAATATATTCCCAGAGGCACTACAGGGCAGCCTCCCTGGGTTGCTACAGCACTACGGATCCCCGCTGGGCATGTTGGGAGTTGTAGTTTGGGCTCTGTGGGTGCCACCAGGTGTTGTTGCAGGTATAGCTGAGTCATTGCAGGAACCGTTTCCACCACACCGGGAAGTGCAGCCAGAAGAAGGGTGAGAAACACCTGGAGCACTTTCGGGTGCACTATAAAAGGAGCTGCCTTATCACCAGTCAGTGAGCCGGAGTCGGGAGGTGAAGGACAAAGCTTGCAAGGAGGAGTTGAAGTGACAGAACAAAAGAGACAAAGAAGAAAGGACTGTATGTTATTTGGTGCTTTGTACTGTGTTGTGTAGTGGGGAGCAAAAGAAAAATGCTTCCCCACTTAAATAAAGGTGTGCTGTCTGAGAATCCTTGTGTCTCAGCCTGTGTTGGGGTTTAGGGAGCAGTACGTCCCCTGATGGTCCACAATAGATAGATAGATAGATAATTAAGCCAGATTACATTTACACCTGCCATTAAAATGCGTCTCTAGTGTCCACTCATATTCATCTGCGCAGTACAGCACACTGCAGCAACCTGTAGCTTGAATGAAAATTGGCTGCTCATAATGACCAAACTAGAAAAAAATGAAAACAGAGTGACATGCTACTCTGCCATAAAGAACTTTAGTGTTTTAGCATGAGACAGATTAGTAGCTCTACTGTTGCACGTATGCCCACTTTTAAAGCTGTGCAGTTATCAGTGTTGGCAATCCTTTTGTGGCTAACCTGACTGCTGCCACCGACCCACACAATTCTTTTGTCTTTTGCATTGATTTAATTATTGTATGTGGAAAGAAAATACATTTACATTATGTGTTAGAAATCAACATTTTAATTAAAAAAAGAGTTGTATTCTCTAACAGGACAAATCTGATTAAACCTTTCAGTCATTAATCAGGCTACAGCACCAAGCTGAGGAGGGAGCATCTCTCACAGCAGTCTGTTACATCAAGATGAGGATGGTCTCAGAAACAAAGGATGGAGGTTCTATTTATAAAGCATTGAATTTACATACAGTGTCAATCAATGCATATATATCACTCTGGTTGGTTTATTGGTTTACACCCAAATCACTTACACAGTATACTGTAAGTCTATTTTATTATATCCTGGTCCTTCTTATACTCTTTGGGCTGAGCCACCACCTTCGAAATTTCGGCGCATATAACAACTGTCCATTCTGGTTGTTCACAGGACATCTGTTGATTTCTTAGTCATCTCTTAGTCATCTTTCAGTACAATTTGTGTATTATATCTTTGACTCTGTTGTTCACTTCACTGTTATTTGGTTTCCTGATATTTATTAACCCTTTCTGCTATTTCTTTAAAATGAATGCTACATTTTAATTTGGAAAGCATATCAAAACACTTTATTCTAAATGACTTTGTGACCCCTAAGTCAAGTTTTTCCTCCACATTTTTCACTTGTGTTAAATGTGATTGTTACTTGTATCTGGTCAACTCTGTATGTTGTCTGTGTTCCATTACCAATGTGTTTATATGTGCTTGTTTTTTTTTTATTTTTCATTTTGTCAAGTGCCATCTGATTGTAAAGTGTGTTACAGCAAGTGTAAGTCTCACTCGACTTTTTGTGCTGGTGTAATTGTTTCACTCAATGCTGTTTTCAGTCCCATGGCTGCTGGAAGCTTTGCTAACCCTCTGCAGTGTCCAAGAAATGAAAAACTGCTAAAGTAGAAAGGCAGATTTAAGAGAGACACGAGACAAAATGTTTGATTGCAATGAGCAGACAGGTACTTATGTGTCTTTTTTGTAAAGAAATTGTGGCGGTAATTGTCTGTCGATGTATTCCAGCTGGTGTTGGGTACTAAAGATATTACTATTGGTCATTCATAAAATTGCGTTTGACACTCCTGGGGCCTCATGTATAAATGGTGCGTACGCACAGAAATGTTGCGTAAGAACGTTTCCACGTTCAAATCGCGATGTATAAAACCTACACTTGGCGTAAAGCCACGCACATTTCCACGGAACCTCATACCCTGTCATACGCAAGTTCTCCGCTCGGTTTTGCAGACTGGTGGCACCCAGTGTCAAAGCAGTGCTACTGTTCCTGTGTGGGTACTCTTTATTTTCCTGACGCGGCTTTATAAATACACTGAAACTAACCGCATATTGTTTATTAGTGTAATGCATCTGATTGTAATTAACTTGTAACAATATAATGGTCCAGGGAATAGCCATAGTATTCCAAATACCATAACTGCTTTAACGTTGTTACTCTCACTGCATCTTATTTTTCTTCTTTCAGCTGCTCCTGTTAGGTGTTGCCACAGCGGATCATCTTTTTCCATATTACTCTCACTGCACCACTCGGAGTATTTACAGTGGTGTGAAAAACTATTTGCCCCCTTCCTGATTTCTTATTCTTTTGCATGTTTGTCACACAAAATGTTTCTGATCATCAAACACATTTAACCATTAGTCAAATATAACACAAGTAAACACAAAATGCAGTTTTTAAATGATGGTTTTTATTATTTAGGGAGAAAAAAAAATCCAAACCTACATGGCCCTGTGTGAAAAAGTAATTGCCCCCTTGTTAAAAAATAACCTAACTGTGGTGTATCACACCTGAGTTCAATTTCCGTAGCCACCCCCAGGCCTGATTACTGCCACACCTGTTTCAATCAAGAAATCACTTAAATAGGAGCTGCCTGACACAGAGAAGTAGACCAAAAGCACCTCAAAAGCTAGACATCATGCCAAGATCCAAAGAAATTCAGGAACAAATGAGAACAGAAGTAATTGAGATCTATCAGTCTGGTAAAGGTTATAAAGCCATTTCTAAAGCTTTGGGACTCCAGCGAACCACAGTGAGAGCCATTATCCACAAATGGCAAAAACATGGAACAGTGGTGAACCTTCCCAGGAGTGGCTGGCCGACCAAAATTACCCCAAGAGCGCAGAGACGACTCATCCGAGAGGTCACAAAAGACCCCAGGACAACGTCTAAAGAACTGCAGGCCTCACTTGCCTCAATTAAGGTCAGTGTTCACGACTCCACCATAAGAAAGAGACTGGGCAAAAACGGCCTGCATGGCAGATTTCCAAGACGCAAACCACTGTTAAGCAAAAAGAACATTAGGGCTCGTCTCAATTTTGCTAAGAAACATCTCAATGATTGCCAAGATTTTTGGGAAAATACCTTGTGGACTGATGAGACAAAAGTTGAACTTTTTGGAAGGCAAATGTCCCGTTACATCTGGCGTAAAAGGAACACAGCATTTCAGAAAAAGAACATCATACCAACAGTAAAATATGGTGGTGGTAGTGTGATGGTCTGGGGTTGTTTTGCTGCTTCAGGACCTGGAAGGCTTGCTGTGATAGATGGAACCATGAATTCTACTGTCTACCAAAAAATCCTGAAGGAGAATGTCCGGCCATCTGTTCGTCAACTCAAGCTGAAGCGATCTTGGGTGCTGCAAAAGGACAATGACCCAAAACACACCAGCAAATCCACCTCTGAATGGCTGAAGAAAAACAAAATGAAGACTTTGGAGTGGCCTAGTCAAAGTCCTGACCTGAATCCAATTGAGATGCTATGGCATGACCTTAAAAAGGCGGTTCATGCTAGAAAACCCTCAAATAAAGCTGAATTACAACAATTCTGCAAAGATGAGTGGGCCAAAATTCCTCCAGAGCGCTGTAAAAGACTCATTGCAAGTTATCGCAAACACTTGATTGCAGTTATTGCTGCTAAGGGTGGCCCAACCAGTTATTAGGTTCAGGGGGCAATTACTTTTTCACACAGGGCCATGTAGGTTTGGATTTTTTTTCTCCCTAAATAATAAAAACCATCATTTAAAAACTGCATTTTGTGTTTACTTGTGTTATATTTGACTAATGGTTACATGTGTTTGATGATCAGAAACATTTTGTGTGACAAACATGCAAAAGAATAAGAAATCAGGAAGGGGGCAAATAGTTTTTCACACCACTGTATATCACTGCATCTGAGTGTGAATCACAGCAGCAGCTGATCGGAAAGAGAATTATCGGTATACAGCATCAAGCACACGCTACCTCAGCCACGGCAAAACGCTTCAGAGACTTTCCTGTACGGACCTCGTGGTTCAGAAACAGTTTCATCCCAAGAACTTTAAACAATCAATCAGTCCATCAAGTGCTCCTTGTAGAACTGTCTGTACTTATAAGTACAATTACCTCACTGTAAACTTGCGCTACAGTTACAATATTGCACAACCTGCACTACTTTATAAAGTGCGTATTTACATATGATGACGATATAATTTTTAAGATGAAATGCAGCAAAATATGTTGATTATATCATATAGATAAAACTTTAACTTCATTTAAATAATCTGTATTGTTAATAATTAAACATGTGAGGACACAGTTCTGCAGCGCTAGATAGTTCACGGATTGATCCTACCTTGTGCTGTATTCTTTCTGGGGCTGACGTGACACTGAAATTTTAGATGGACAGAATAATTAAACATGTACTACAAAGATATTTCAATGTTCCTTAAAAGTTTTGAAGAATTGTCGTTGTAAGCTTACGTCTATTAAGGCTTAACGTCTATTATAGAGCTGATTGTGTGGCGGTTGGGTATTTGGAGAAAGAAAAGCAAGGACAGGAATTGGGGGTTAGTACGTTTGAAAGACACAGTACTGCTACAATAATTTCATCAATAATTCCACACACAATCACGCACCGTGTTCCCTTGTTTAATGACATGCTTTAACTCCTATCATCATGAAAAAGATATCACGTATACATCTCAGTATTTTAATTATTCAGAGAGCTGTAATATCACAAATGTAATGGATTCTGTGTCCTGTCGGAGAAAGAGAAAGCGGAAGGACGTAGTGATTCACACACATAGAGCAAAAGATCAAATACAAAACTAAGCATTTAACGTGCTACTTTAGTTACGATGGGATTTGAGAAACTAGTAAATTAAACGATTTTAAGATGAAGTTTATGATGTTCTACTTTAATGGCAAAATAAACTATGTGATTAAAGTGGAAATTTCGATATTGAAGTTAACATTTCGTGCTTCTTTCCTACTGTGTGCCTTTTTTTTTTCTCTGTACCCTAATAAGCTTTAATTTGACACTCAGATGGTGGGCTACATCTCGCCTTTTCACAGCGATTTTGATATGTGAAAACTACTTTTTTATGTCCGGCACTGTGCGACTTTGTGAACTTGAGCTTTCAAGTTTCTCCAACACACTATGTCACTCGATCAACTTCCTTTTGTTGATTATACCACTGTTTAAACCAACAAATAGTACATTTTTCTTTGCCTCCACTTGGTATTCGCTGAAATTCTTATATTTTCCCTTTTGCTTTTGCCATTGCCTTTTCACAGAACGCTGAGCTTAAGGGCTATTTATATTGATTTGCATATTCAAAGAGGTGTCATTCTGGGAGGAGACGGGGTGGGACAGAAGGCGCGTGCACGTGCGTTACTTTTCATGCTGATCGGGATTTATGGAGCGGAAGAACGCAGAAGTGGGTGAACGCACACATTTATGCATCTGGATTTTTCTGTGTGTAAGCATATTTCGGCTTTTGTGCTTACGTCATGTTATAGTGCGAATTCTTCGCACGGCGTTATGCATGAGGCCCCTGGTTTGGGATTGCTGACGTACATAGTTTTACACAGTGTATATACACATTAGGCATTGTGGTGGTTAAAGCTTTGAATCGCAAACTGTCAGATTGTGGGTTCCAATCCTGACACTGTGTGAACATAAGTAAGTCACTTGACCTGCCTGAGCTCCAATTGGAAAACTAAAATAAATGGAATCGATCGTATCATAAATGTTGTAAGTCGCCTTAGATAAAGGCATCAGCCAAATAAGTAAATGTGTTAGGATTATTTTTTTATTCAGTGCACCTTCCAAGTTTAGGATAAAGTACAATTGTTTTACATATATGTTCTAGGTTTGCAGCTCTGGTGCTTTACGTGACTTACTCAGTGTCACACCGTAAGTCAGGGGCAACGCTTGAGTCGGCAGCTTCTGGGTTTTAAAGCATCTCAGCCACCCCTCTGCACTGTCTGCACTTGCCAGGTGGAATAGCAGCATTGGCTTTAGGAGAGGTGGGTCAACACCTTTATCCTGTTTAATCTCCTTGATTAACCAAAAGCAATATGTACTTGGTAGAGTTGAGCAGAACAATTTGCCCAAAATAGTTTTTACAGAGATACTCAGTGATTTGCTTTTAAAAAAACTTAGGAAATAAAATGAGTTTTGCTTCCAGTGAAGTCTGTGTAAGCAGTTTAGTCCATCTGGAAGTATTTTCATGCATTTCATTTTGTGTGTGTCTGCCTGTCATTTCACATTTACATGAATATTTCTAGTGAAAAAAATAAATTACCAGAAGTGTGCATATTCTCAACTAGGATATGGCAATTGCTACGTAACAGTAGCAGCATCTTTTTACTTTCTATAATATAAAGTAAAACAAAAGTATTGTAATCGTCCAAAAATTCGATTTTGAGACTTTGATGAATATCGATGTTTTAGACCTCCTTGAGTCCGAAAATACCATTTTTGGAATTATGTTTGTGTGTCTGTGTGTGTATGTAAACACAATAACTTGAGCACTCTTTCACTTAGGTCAACCAAATTTTCCATACAAGTATTAGGTACAAAACATAGATTTCTATCAACTTTTGAGCTATTTCCGCTAACCGGAAGTGGTACATTTTTATTCATGCAGCTGCAGAGTCTGATTTATTCAACTTTACTTTTATAATAATTGTTCAGTATATTTGATTTGTTGTTGATAGTTCTTTAATGTACATAATATAAAAATACTAGCTGTGTAAGCCGATTCTGTAAAAAGCCCAGGCTCCTAGACACTATTGAAATTGTCAGAAAAAAAATCGAAATAGAGTCGGCAGTTTCGTTTTGCGGATGTGCTTGCCCCCCTTGTCTATCATCAGCTAAGCGAGTTTCTTTCTCCTTGGAGGTTTCATTTTGCCGATGTGCTCATCTCGCTTGTCTACCAGCAGCTAAGTGACTTTGTCTTTCCTTGGCGGTATCACTTTGGCAATGGAGTCACTTTCTTTCAGCTTCTTGCTGTAGCCTTGCACTTCTTTCTTCTTCCGACTTGTTAACTTGGGACCGCCTTGCCGGCTCTTTGAGCTTCATGCTGTAGCCTCGCACTTCCGGGCCGTACAGACAGACACACACACTTCCACGCATAAACGTTTATCCATCCATCCATTTTCCAACCCGCTGAATCCAAACACAGGGTCACAGGGGTCTTCTGGAGCCAATCCCAGCCAACACTGGGCACAAGGCAGGAAACAATCCCAGGCAGGGTGCCAACCCACCGCAGGACACACACACACACACCCACACACCAAGCACACACTAGGGCCAATTTAGAATCGCCAATCCAGCTAACCTGCATGTCTTTGGACTGTGGGAGGAAACCGGAGCGCCCGGAGGAAACCCACGCAGACACAGGGAGAACATGCAAACTCCACGCAGGGAGGACCCGGGAAGCGAACCCGGGATAAACGTTTATATATAAGATAATCATTGTCTTGCAGTTTACTTCTCAAATATCCATCCCCATATCTGAATATATGAGAAAGTCTAGGGGAACCACTCCCAATTTTGAACAAAACACAGTAATCTCCACAATTGTTCTTTATTTTTTATTTTTATTTTTATTCTTTATTTCTCCTTATACAATTTCTTGTATTAGGAATTTGTAGTTTTTACATACCCCTTGGGGTCAGAGCGCAGGGTCAGCCATTGTGCAGCACTCCTGGAGCAATTACAGGTTAACAGGTTAGCCTTGCTCAAGGGCCCAGCAGAATAGAGATCTCTTTTGGCAGTAATGGGATTTTGAACCAGCAACCTTCTGGATATCAGTTGTGTATTTTAGTTGATCTTCATTTAGAAAATATGCAGTGTATCACATTTAAAAAAAAAAAAACATACTGCACTCCTCCAAAGTGAAGGCATGAATGGGACAGATTTTACCAGTGTGGGATGGAGTACATGCTTTACACGGCTGCAAAATAAAAAAAACACAGCTGAATACAAAAATGTGAACAAGGCTTTAGAGAGTAGTATGCCTTGTTTTACACCCCAAAAACTGTTTAGTGTCCTATGCAATTGAACAATCTCCTGCAAACTGAGTTTAATGGCAGTTTCTCAAAACTGTATGCGATAGAGATTTGCTCATTTCACTCATCACCAGGGCTTGGTGTGGGCTGGAGTGCCTCAATGTGTCCATATCACTGCAAATGTATCATACAGGGTGCTGGGATCTTTAACTCCTTTGTTTGCACCCAAGGCAGTGAAGCACTCCAACATGCTATGCAGATCTCACCTCCTCTAACTTCACTCCATTCCATTCCAACTGCTGTGAATCAGTCTGCGTTCATAGGCATCTTCTTTAAACAATTCCAACCAATACTTGTTCCAGTAAATCATTACTTTCAACATGCAATTCTTCATACTTGGGTGACATCTTAAAAAAATCAAAACATGTCACAGCAGGCAATGCACAGCACATCACCCAAGACGACCACACAGTGAGGTTTTTAAAATACAATGAAATGAGCGCTGACAGTCCATGGACAGCAGATTCAACTGGACCAGCCCCAGCACTGGGCCGCTTTCAATGCCTTAGCAGCAAGAACTTGGATTAAAAAAAATAACAATGTCCAAATTACCCCATTTTTGGCAAGTAAAATTAGCTTTGTAAGATAAATGTTTTGTTTAATGTAAAAATTGCAGAAAAGCAAGGGAAAAGACAAGTTAAGTAAAACAGAGCACCATTGACTACCAGACACATGAGAGTGTCAACTAAACAAACAGAACAGAAGGAAAGTTTTGTTGAGAATGGGTCATTCAGCCTAAGCTAGCTCATTACTTCCTATTCAAAAGACCATCAAGTCGAGAGTTGAAAGACCCCCAAAATTCAACCCTCTGCTTTACTGCTTGGTAATTTAAATTAGTTGTGTCTGTTGTTCACAGTATGTGAAAAATGCAGTGCTGTGCGACTCAGCTCTTTCATTTTTGAGTTCTTGAGCATACAGTCAGGGGATTCAGAAAGTACTGAGACCCCTTTACTTTCAGCTCATGGTATTGTGTTGTAGTTTTAGTTTTAAATGAATGCATTTGCCATTTTTTGCCTATTAATCTACACTCAAAAACCCATAACAACAAAGTGAGAACATGTTTTTAGAAAGGCCTGCAAAAACTGAAATCTCTCATTCATTCAAGTTTTCAGACCCTTTGCTGTGGCACTTCAAATTCTGTTCTTGTGTATCTTTGGACATCATTTACAAAGACACACATTATTCTACACTATATAAGATCTCACGATGCATTCTGCACTATTCACAAATACTGTGAAATGGAAGACATTTGGAACCACCAGAGTTGTGAGTTGTGAGTCTGGCCAAAATCACTAACTGGGCAAGAAGGGTCTTGGTCAGAGAAGTGATCATGAACTTAATGGTCACTCTAACAAGACTTCAGAAATCCTCTGCTGAGATGGGAGAACCTGTTGGATGGAAAATCATCTCAGGAGCATTGCATCAATCAGGAGTTTATGGTAGAGGTGCTGACTCCTGCTTGGAGTTTGTCAGACAATATTTAAAAGACTGAGAGCACGAGGGAGGAAAGAGTCTCTGGTCTGATAAGACAAAAACTGAACTCTTTGGGCAGAAGTCAAAGCACATTGTCTGATGAAGACCAGGTACTGCTCATAGCCTGTCTAATATAGTATCATCTCTACGGTGAAGCACAGTGATGGCAGCATCATACTATGGGGGTGCTTCTCAGTGGCAGGGACAGGGAGACTGGTCAGAATTAAGGCAAGGGTGAAGGCAGCCAAACACAGAGAGGTCCTTGAATTAAACCTGCTCCAACATACACGTGACCTCAGACTGGGGTGACAATTCACCTTTCAGCATGACAATGACCTGATGCATACAGCCAACACAACACGGGAGTGGCTTTGGGACAAGTCACTGACTGCCCTTGAGTGACCCAGTCAAAGCCCAGAGAACATCTGTGGAGAGACCTAAAGATGGCCGTGCTGGTTCTTCCCATCTCATCTATGGGGCTTGAGAGGATCTGCCAAGAATACTTCAGGCTCTCAATTGCTGCCAAAAGAGATTCTACAAAGTATAACACAATACTATACAATTTATTTTTGTAAAGTGCCGTAATGAGCTTTAACAGGCCCTGCCTCTTGACAGCCCCCCAGTCTTGACTCTCTAAGAAGACAAGGAAAAACTCCCCAAAAAACCTTTGTAGGGAAAAAAATGGAAGAAGCCTTGGGAAAGCAGTTTAAAGGGAGAGCCCTGTCCAGGTAGGTTGGGCATGCAGTGAGTGTCAAAAAAGGGTAAATACAATACAATACACAGAACAGAACACAAGTAACAAAGTATGGAGCAGAATTTAACAGTAGATGATATCACATAATACGATTTGGATTTGTTCAGAGTCCTGGAGACCTCAGCCATTAAGCTATTTATTAATGGCTATTAATAGCTATTATTAAGCTATTGGCCATTCCACAGCTGAGTCAGTGCTGGATCAGCCAATCCGATGATTCCTGCGATCCTCCATCAGAGAGGAGGCAGGCAAAACAACTTGGCAGGTGGGCAGTGGCACCAAGTGCCACATTTGAGTACCAAGAAGAGAAACAGAATAGGTGAGCGTTAGTAACAAATTATAACGATCATGTTACTTATGTTTTAGTGCTAATGACTAACAACAGAGATGCAGTCTGTACAGTTAATCAGCAGCTCTAGTCAGGATATGCTAAACTGAAGTAGTGACTCTTCAAACAAGATTTGAAAGTACCGAATTAAGTGTCTGAATACTTATCCTTAATAATAACCCATGAAGACAAAGTGAAAACATGTTTTCAGAAAGGTTTGCAAATTTATTAAAAATCAAAAACTGAAATATCTCATTCATTCAAGTATTCAGACCCTGACATTTCAAATTGTGGTCTTGTGCATCTTGTTTGTTTTCAGCCTCCTTGAAATGTGTCTAGAACGTAATTGAAGTCCCCCTGTAGCAAATTGAATGAACTGGATATCAGGAGTCAAAGGAACTGTCTGTAGACCTCCATAGTTAAACTGTAGGGAGGCACAGATCAAGACATGAGTGTCTAAGGCTTTGAGTGGTCCCAGGATCAAAACAGAAGAAGTCTGGAACCACCAGGACTCATTGCCAAATGGAGCAAAAAGGGTCTCTGTCGGAGTGCTTTTCTCTCCCACTCTCATCTTGCCCAGCTCATCCATTTTGTAGGTATACTCATCTAGGTGGAGACCCCAGCCAAATAAGTAGACAACTGATTTTCCGTCCCAGCCACGACACGCACTGAACCTGACTCTGTCTTCCCTACACCTCCCTCCGTGTCAGAGGGGGTCCCTAAGAGCCTTTGATCGCTTCTGCTCTTCATTGTTCAGCAGGAATGTCCCAGTCCACTCCTTGATTGCCTCAACCACTTCGCAAATTTCTTTCTGCACTGTCTCCCCATCTGATTCTATCCTCTTGTTTTCCCATCATAGTCTCTTCATTTTTTTTCTTTTAGTTCATTTCCTTATCTATTCTGCTCAGGCTCCTTTGTAACCATTGGGTTCAGGTGCTTTGCTTAATGACCTGTGGAGTGTCAAAGAGAAAACTAGCTAAACTAATCGTGTATTTACAGTACATGCAAATGTGATTAGCCAGTTTCCTCATTAAACACTCTGGGCCCACATGGCTACCCTACTACACCACCGGAGCCTGAGCCACCCCATCTTATTTAATGAAACTGAACCACCACAGATCCCTAACATGCTACGCCACAGTCATCAGGTAAAATGCAAATACAAACTTTACAAATTATTGATTACATAATGTGTACCCATAAAGACATAGAATTGTTTATACAGACCAGAGAACAAAGGGGTTTAAAACTGATTAACATAAATGGAGCCCAGCAATATCTCCACCTGCAATCTCTTCTTCCGGGGTTTGACGTTATTCTGCATCCAGCCTTGCAAGCAGGTCCCCCAACTTACAGGGAAAACTCTGGGGTTGGTGGCAGGATTGGCACTCTAGCCACTGTAAACAAATCTCACACTGTCCCAGTCTGGTGCTGAGGTTGAACTATGGCCAGTTGACAATGGAGGGAAGGAAAAGAAACAACTTCAGTCAGCAACGTCCCAGGAGAAAATAAACCACTGGAGTGAGTTCAGACAATGGATGAATTAGTAAGCCATCCATCCTTTTGTCCATCCATTTTCTAACTCTTGTCCAGTTCAGTGTCATTGGGAGCTCTTTATCACTAGAGGTGACAGCACTGACTATTCATTTGAAAGACTTGTTCAAGCTAAGGCAGTGTGGCCCAGTGCCCGGCTCACTGGACTTCAAACCAAAAGGCTGCCAGTTTAGCTCCATACCTCTGTATAACCCTCAGCAAGCCACTTGGCTTACAACTATAAAACATGTTATACCCTAACTTGTAAAGTGGGATGGTAGTTAGAAAGGCACTTTATAACTTGTTTTTTTTTTTCTTGTTGTGTGTAACAATGCTCTGACGTCCAAAATTTGTGGACTTTGTCAGCTTATAATCTGTGCCTTAAATAAAGCAAGTCAGTAAATTTGCTTACTTGCAGAGGAATGCAGATCTGAATATTGTGCCATTGCTTGAAAAGAAGTTTCCCTTTTTTGTGTGTTTATATTTCATTTTTTCTTAAAGAATGGGTGCAGCTGTATGTTTATCAGGGATGTCTAAGTGAGGAGGTTTACAATCTTTCTGATAGGTGGAGACGCCACAGTGCTTGAGAAGAGAACTCCTCCACCGGGAAATTGCATCACCATTTAGTTGGAGTTGTTCTCATTCGCTGGCCCATCTGACAGCATTTTGCTTCATGAAACAAGAGGTGGAACAATGCCCAAAAGGAAGTGAAGTGTCACTTGTGGTTCATTGCTGTCAATAAGAGATCCAAGCAAAACAACTGTAATTCTGTAGAACTCTCATCCGATTTATTAATTTGTTATAATTTATATCATTATTATGACAGTTTTGGACACAGTGTTAAGTTTTGGGCAGATAGCCGACACAAGGCCTTCTGAAACCGGATCATTATCTTGTATGAAATGCTTGCCTGGCTGGAATTGAACTGTGTGCTGTAAAGCATAGTTAACCTAAATTATCATTTGAATTCTCCAACAAAGTAAACGTGATCATCAGGATAACAGAATCAACTGGTCTGCTGCTTTCTAGTGGCTGATAAACTGTCATTGAAACATTCATTTAAAACAAGACGTGGGTCGATAAACTAAATGGTTATGGTCTATGATTGATGATTATGAAGTGCTCAAGATGAGGACCAGCACCCCCAAAGCTGAAGTCATTGTTCTCATCCAGAAAAGGGTAGAGTGCCCTCTCCAGGTTAGTAGAGGAGATGCTGTCTCAAGCAGAGGGCTGCAGATATTCGGGAGGAGCTCAAAGTAGAGCTGCTGCTCCTCTGCATTGAAAGGAGCCAGTCGAGTAGGTCAGGCAGATGATTAGGATGCCTCCTAGACACACCCCTGTAGAGGTGTTTCCGCCACATCCATCCTGGAGGAGACCCGGGGCAGAAGTAGAACATGCTAGAGATTATATCTACGTACTGACCTAGGAACACATTGGTATCACCTGTAGGAAATGGAAGAGGTGGCAGGGAAAATGGACATCTGGGCTTTTTTCCTAAGACTGCTGATTCTGTGACCTGTTTAATCATGGTACTCACAGGTAAGAACTCTGTTTCAACAAGGCAATGCCTTTCAGTTCAAGACTGATTCTTACTTCCTATAATTAGGGCTTAACTCTATCCATCCTATTGAAAGCCATAGTAGTATTTATTTATTATCTGTGTGTGTGAGAAATTATTCTTTAATACATATTAATAAAACGGTTCGACTTCAGACACATGCCTCATGGCCAAATAAAACAAATTTACGTATCACAATTCAGAATGGGATGCCTAAATATTAGAATGCTTGCCAAAAGATTTAAAAGAAGAGGTGATGGACCAAAAATTAAATATATATTGTACTAGCTGTCTCCCACGGCTCAGCCTGTGTAGTAGTGAAACAGGACCAACTTTAAAAAATCAATAAACAAACAGGTATCGCTAGGTAAGTTGAGGCAAGGTACGCTCCAAAATGTGGCGAGAGTTAGACTGATTTCGAACGGAGGCTGGCGTATAATTGAGGAGGGCCCTGCCTGGATCCCCACTCCTGATGTCACGCTTCCCCCTCCCCTTGGCCCAGAGCCTCTGTCTTGGATTAGCGCGAATATATTGTTCCTGCAAGCGAACTATGATTCTTAGCACAATGAGAGAAGTCACAAAATCAACCATAATGTTCAAGCAAATTATAGAAGAAAACCAGATCTAAATCCGCTAAGTAGTTCTCTTGTGAAAAGCAGACAGACAGACATTGGATTATATATATATATATATATATATATATATATATACAGAGAGAGAGAGAGAGATTATCAGGGCAAAACAAGAGAGGTCAGGCAGAGGTCAGACTATTGTGATTTATCAAAGGAGTCAATCATCAAACCCCAATCTCAGGCCCAACAAATCGCACACAAGCAAGAAGGTTCTGTCACCTACCTGTTATCATTTTCCTGACTATGGTACAAAAAATCCAAAGCTTCAAAAACGGTGAATTTATGATGACATCATTACTAAAGATCACGTGACTAGCAATGATCATTCTTGTTATCACAATAGGGTCACCCCCATTCCAAAAGGAGCACAAAATGGCAGCACCCACAAGAAACTCAAATGCAAAATGCCACTGCAATTATGCCAATTCAAAAACATTTACCTAATACTAAAAATAACACAAAAAATCAAAAAACCAACATAAAATAAGATAATGATATAGCAGAGAAAATGGCAAAAAATGAACAAACAGGTGTGGCAAGGTGATCTATGGTTTTGTAGCCACCAGGACAAAAAGAAAAAAACAGTTTTCAGTACAAAAACTTCTTACAAAAGTAAAGCTGACCTTACAGGTCTGAGTGAGTGCATGCCTATACAAACTAGCTCAGAAATGCTGAAAAATAAAAAAAAAACATGTACTCAACATTTCAAAATGACAGTGTCGAGTTTGATAAGAAAATGGGAAAAGCTATCAGTCTTACCATGTCTTCAGGTCTCTGCAGATTAAAAAATGTCTGCTGTACTGTACATGCATACACAAATGTAGCTGGTCATCCCGATGACATGATAGCTTCTAGTTGTGAAAACAAAAAAGAAAAACATGACAAAGCACTAAATATTGTATAAATATATTTAGTCCTGTCAATCCTGTCAAAGCTGATTTTCTCTACAATATTGTCATTTTGGGTAAACCTGGAAAATGGACATTAAACCGGAGATGATTATGGTTGCCATCCCAGTTCATATTTTAACATAACAAAAATATTTTACGAGTAAAATGACAGTTATACAGAAAGCAGATTTTATTCTAGTATAGGCTTGGTAATATTCCGTTGAAAATGGGTGCCACTTTGTCCTTAAATGGTACTCCTCATATATTACCTCTTGGTAATTTCTGAGTCAGGTTATAAAATTCATTTTTTTGTATAGCACTCCTCACATAGTGCAGATACAGAAAGTGGTGAAAGGTTCTCAGGTATAAACTATATATGTTATATATTAAATACAGAATTAGAACACATAAAGACACAGATTTGTTTAAACACACAGGAAACAATGTAATTTGAAACTGGTTAACATAAATCAAAACCAACAACATTTGTCTGCTGAGTAATTATTGAACTATGATTAAGGTTAGGTCATAAAATGCTGAAAAGCTTGAAGAGTCAGTAACATCTGAATAATGATTGTTGTAACCAGTAAACTAGTGGGTACCAAAAGTCCGTACAAACTTTTTGGATTAGTTCAGGGTTTCTTCATGTAAATGCTGAAATCAACACAAATTATATTATACTTGAACCTGTTGTAAACAGTAGTCAAAAACAAAATGAATATGGTGTAAGGCCTGGTAAATGTCACAAAACACAGGCCAGGACCTTTAGAGACCTAAATACATATAGCTTTATCTCCAACAGACAGTCCCAAATACTCCCTGCAGGCTTCGGCCTACACAGGCCCAAAATGGACAGCTGGCTTTAAAAGTTCACAATGCAATAAAATTTCAAAAATATATCAAATGCCACACAAGGGAGAGGGTAACCATAAACCCCTGGTCTATAGAGGCAGCCCAGACAAATTATTGATTTCCTTTAGACTATGTTCATGAAGTATTTATTGATAAAAAATAACCAAAAGGATATATAATGTAATAATAGGATATGAAAAGGATTGTCAATCCAGTGTGAACAAATCCCAGTACACAATCCAGAAATCAGAGTCTAGCAACAAATTCAAACAATTGGCAAAAATCTAAATAAAAGAAAATACATATGAGACTTTAAACTATTGAGAGAAGCCGTCTGATCCACCACAACACAAGGAACAATAAACTTAAAGACGCAGTAAATAAATACTGAAAAATATATAAACACAACAGAAATAGTGGTAATATTAGTTTCTCACGTTAGGATTTAGTTTTGTTTTTCTAACATTATTCGTGCCTTTTTACCCACCATTATAAATATTTAGCAGCTTCATCACTTTGTGCTCCTGTTGTCAGGGCAACCCCCGCATTGTTGGGGGCGTGTCCTCTAAGGATGTGAACTATCAATCATGCTGTGTCAGTATAAAAGTTCACCTTCAAGGTTATTTGTAAGAATTGGCAGCTATGCTAATGGCAAAATATGCATTTGAAGTAAATGGTCTGTCACGCTCCGTCAAAAGCACTGCCATTACGAGAACAGATAACAAAGAGTCCCAGAAGATGTAGATTTCAGTACTCAAAACACCCGAATCAACAAATCTGCCTAATAAGACCAGTAAAAGCACAGACAAGGCTGTGCAACATCCACCTTCTGACCGCATGTCTTAACGAAGTTTCTAATTGTAGTACTAGGGTGTTGTTAGCCATTATGAATGTAGTGAGAAGCCAAGCAAAATTACCCCTTTTATTGGCTAACTAAAAAGATTACAATATGGAATCTTTCGAGGCAACTCAGGCCCCTTCTTCAGGCCAGATGTACATCGTCTTCATACAGATATATGCAGAAGGGGCCTGAGCTGCCTCG
>JANRMT010062812.1:5028977-5050355 GCA_026402145.1 Polypterus bichir lapradei | reverse complement strand
CGAGGCAGCTCAGGCCCCTTCTGCATATATCTGTATGAAGACGATGTACATCTGGCCTGAAGAAGGGGCCTGAGTTGCCTCGAAAGATTCCATATTGTAATCTTTTTAGTTAGCCAATAAAAGGGGTAATTTTGCTTGACTTCTCACTACTGTCTGATTGAAAATTCAAATATGATTTGACAAAATAGCTGCAGCGTTTTAACATGTTGTATATCCATAGACCACAAGGATAGAGCTGCCAGGGAAAAAGAAAAGAGGAAGGCCTAAGATGAGATTTATGGATGTGGTGAGAGAGGACATGAAGGTGATGGGTGTAACAGAGAAAGATGCAGAGGACAGGAAGATATGAAATAAGATGATCTGCTGTGGCAACCCCTAACAGGAGCAGATGAAAGAAGAAGATATCCATAGACCAAAATGCTTATCTAAACTGTTTACTGTTGTTATGTCATACGGGGATATAACATAGGGTATATATACATATACATATGCAATAGTTAAAATGACCGAAAGATGACATGAAAAATGACAGAGACACTTCTCAAACATGTGGAGCCCAGTAGCTGCGGTTGGTACCCTTGTGTGTGTGTGTCGGTCTGTCTGCACTGTTGCAGCGCTCATTACAATGTGCAAATTAATTTTTTAGCTTCAGTTACCTTGTGCTGCTGAGCTCCTGAATGGATAAAAGCAGTTTTAGCTTTTTATTTTCTCTCAGCGTAATGTCTTTTGTTTAGTTTCTTTTGCTCTCTCCCTGATATCCCAGCAGCAGGTTGTTTCAGGAAGAAGCCCTGTGGGTGGAGCGTTTGCAGCACAGGATTTAAGGCTATTTACTACACACTTTTTAACAGGTCGTCTCCAGACGTGTATTCTCGTTTGAGTATCGTGTCTGGACCTGCGAGAATAAGCACATACGGGTAGCAGTCTAAATTTGAAATGAGGTTAAGCGCAATACTGGAAGTTGCTAGAGGACTTGGGGAAACAGCTTCAAGTGTCTCAGTGCATCAGAACTACAGCACTGAGACCTGATGTGGCATTGTACTCAGAGGAGGCATGATTAATGTATTTTATTAAATTGACTGTACCTTACAAAGACATAATAGAAGATGCCTTTGAGAGTAAGGGTGGATATATGTTAAATTGATTGCTGAGATGAGAGGGAGTGGGTGGCAGGCTTTTATTAGACTGGCAGAGTTAGGGGTACAAGGATTTGTTACTAAACTGACCTATTGTTTGAATTCGATATGAGGGGTCAGTTGTGGAAAATAGCACTAAAAACTTATCGGAGGCAGTAGAAAGAGCCGTTCCGTGGTTGTGGATTAGGAAACAACAGAAAGTTTGGGGAAAGGAGACCAAAACCTGGTGGTACTTTGTGTTACTATGATGAGTATTATTAAATGGGGCCACTGTGACTTTGGACAGTCTGAGCAACCAGAATGGCACTGAGCATGGAGGGAAGTGGGTCTGTGGTACCAGATCTTACTATTGACACTCCTGGAGGGGTGGTGGGTTTAATTTAGTGTAACACTGACAAAGTGTTCACAGTAAAATGGAGGAAATTGTACATAGCTATTGTAAGATAGAGGTTGACTAGATATGATGGTTAAATGTTGAAATAAATGTAGGTTTTTTGTTTTTACTTGGCTCTTTTGGTAGAGTTAGTGGTTTGTGTACAGTCCCATGATATCAACACAATGGATGTAACATCTTACCCTGCATATTAATTTATCATTTTACTAGACTGCCCTTTTCACAGTGGCAGTTTCATTGTGGCTAGTTTGGCCTTTAGTCTGCTGTCTCTACTAACACTTCCTCTTCGGTGTGGTTATCTAAACCATTTTAGGGATCAGAACGTCAAGTGCACAATACAATGAAATAACTTACAGTTAAAAAGATATAGTGTTAATAACATAAAAATTGTATATAATCCTTCTTAACATTATTAAGCACATGAATAAAATAACATTACACTACAGTGACTACAGTCAAATATGAACAATAGATGGAAGACATGATTGTGACGTTTACACAAGAGTAAAAAGTAAGAAGGGTTTATTACATTTAATAAAATGCTGGACCTCATAACCTAAGATGGCTATGGAAAGTCCCAAAGCTGATTATTTCACTTTTACAAGGCAGTACTGAGCACAAAGCAGGAACTAATATGGGATGGGAATCCAGTCCAACACAGGCCTACCCTCACTCATATGAGGTGAAATTTAGAACCTCTCATTAGCTTGGAGTAAATGTGCAGAGCACCTGAAGAAAAATTTACATGGATGTGGGCAAACATGAGGACCCCACACTGTCCAAGCCAGGCTTTCAGCATAGTCTCTCTGTACCTCGATGAAGTGGTTGCTTCTCCTGCCTCCGAGCCCCAGGAAAGATTCTAAAAAATACAACAAATCTTCAACCAAAGGTCACAAAGTGCAAAGTGTTCGTTTTGTTAGGCACTGGTAGTCCTGTGAAGTGATATGGGTTTTCATTGTAAACAGAGATTAAATCATTTCAAATAGAAAAGAAGAGGGGTCTTTTTTTAAAGAATTGGGTTTCTCTGAGCAAATAATTAAACTATGGGTAGTTTAAAGGTTCAAAAAGAAAACCACTAACAGTAGAATAAAAATACATGTCAGATTTATGAAATAATTCAGGTAGAAAATCGAGTACGGTAAAGGTGTCCTTTCTCCACCCCATTTCTTTTTCTGTAGATCTACATTACTAGAAAACTGAACAAACAGGATCCTCCTAAATGACACTCCAGCCTGTAAAACAATGGCAAGGTTTCAGATTTTTTTTAAAAATCATTGAGATATACGGTATGTAAAACACAAGGAATAAGGAATGCCAAAGTAAATGTTTTCTGCATCTGTCCAAACAAAGTGTCAATCTGGAAAAACGGAATGTCAGGAGCTGGCTGTGAAACGAGTGGCACGCATTTTAATTTGTCATGATTTTTAGTCTTTTTAATTTCATGTTGCACTGTGATAACGTTATTTAGAAGCTCTATGCAATGCCATTGATGTGTACATTTATAAAATCAGAAGTGGCATCATTCAGTACCCAGTGGATATCTTTGGATTTAAAAATGTTATTAAAAAATTAGATTCGGAGTAACAGAGTTGAGTGTAATCGGTCTAAATTAAATTTAATTTTTTAACACGTTTTCTCTTTATAGAGTGTGAGGATGAAAGGGACAATACAGGGTGAAGTGTTGGGGGTCTCCAGACAGGTCACATTTTAATTGAAACTCTGGTAATATAAAAAAAAACAAAAAAAAAACAAACAAGTGAAATACAAAGGAAAGAACGCTATCATTCAATAATCATTACTAACCGCAGTTCTGGTTGCACCTGCAGGCAGTCTGGCTCCAACAGTAGCAGTCTGTGTAATGACTGCCGCTTTCTGATTGTTTTGTTTCTTTTATAATCGGGTGACAGGAAAGTGCGAGACTTCTGGGGGTATACAGCATTGTCATCAGTCTTTGGAGGGTTCCTCCTCCACTCTAGAGCTTAAAAAGGAAGGAACTAAGGTTAGTAGTCACTTAATATGTCCCCCAGTTGTACCTCATGAACTGAGTCTACCTCGCCCTTCTGTAGTGTGTCTGTGTGTGTGACTTGAATTACACTTTTAAAATCCTGGCTCAGAATACATTGCTAGCAAAAAACTGTATTATAACTAATCACTGAAGACACTAAAGTGGTGCTTAAACTAAACATACAGTAGGTGAAGCTCCTGTGAACCTTAGCTCCTTAAATTCTAGCTGCCAAAAATGTTGTGCTATGGTTTTCTTTTGCTCCTTTAATTTTCATCCTTTTAAAGTTTACTTTACAGTTGAGAATATGTTTAAACTGATTTTGAATGAAGTGACACAGAGCGTTTCAGATTTTCAACAGGATAGTTATTTAATTGGCACATTCACCAAAGCGTAATTTGAAATGTTTAATATTGGAGCCTGTCCCAGCAGCACTGGACAAGGGCAGAAGCCATTCCTTTTTGCCAAACAGATTATTATTTTGTATAACTGCTGAAATCACTCCTCCAGCTGTTTAAATACCTTACAATGACAGAATCAAAAAGACATTGATGCACAGTGCCTTGTTGTACACTCCATTGACACCCATATTTTAAAGAATCCTACAGAATCCTGACTACTACGCCATATGTTTTATCGTGAAAAAGTCCCTATTAAGCATACTTGTTCAGAATCCTAACAAAGTTTGTGATCTGGGTGCAGACTGTGTTCTGTATCTTCTACATCTGCAGCTCTTGGCCTTTCCTAAGGTATTCTGAGATTGAGCCCTTGCAGTGGGGGAAACTGAAGATAAACAGTGTGTAGCCATTGTTACGGTATTTCAGCGGCTTAGTGCAGAATCATTCAGAGAAGGTGGAGAGCCCTTAGTAAGGATACCAGTGGGGTATAAAACAAAACTAATAATTTAGGCATTTCCAGGATTAACTTATTTCACCAACAAAAATAATCTTTGGAAGTTAAAGTGTCTTTCGTGGACTTTTTCACTATGAAACACTGTTGCTTGATGGTTGTACTGCAGGATAATATGTTTATAGGTCTAAATTTTGTCTGATTTTTTAAGGTGTTATTCATCTGACATTTTATCATTACTGGTGCTGCTTACATAGTCAATTGTAAAGCACAGTGCTTGGAGACTATCTCCTTCCTTGGCTACACTAGAACATTGCTCTCACCTACCATGATTTTCCTTCACATTCATGCCACCTCACACCACTCACTTGGAGTCAGAGCTCAATACCATGAGCTTATCCAAGCAGCCACGATCTTGGATTTACGCAGAGGAGCAGGTCTGATAAGTTCTGCTTTTTAGGTGCTCTGTCTGTCTCTCTCTCTCTCTCTCACATTCTCTGCAGATCTTCTGAAGATGGTTTTGTCTGTTCTGACACCCTCTCTTTCATAAGTCCCAAGTTCGTGTGGCCCCACCACAAATTTAATGTCATTTACAGAAATGCAAATAATGGGGTGCCTAGAAAGATACATGTGAGGTGGAACAAAATTTATATGAGAAACAATTAGGAAAATAAATGTTGGAATATACAACATAAGTGTTTTATCTTGGTAGAGTTCTATATTACTCTGCTTTCCCCTTTTGTATTATTAATATGTAGCCTTTCTCAGAGTGCCTCAAATCTCCCAGACTTACCACTGTTTATAAGGTATTATAATATATAACTTCTCCCCACCTTCCCTTCTACATTTATAACCTCAGGCAATTAGATGTAGTAAAAGACAAGCAGGAGTTATGTTAGATTTTTCATAATGTATTATTGATAATATTCATAAATAATAACAATAAGCAAAGTACAAGTGAACACTGGCAACCATACAACTTGATAAATGCTGATGTGTAGTTTCAGGCAGCACACAGACTTGTTAAAATGTCTCTACTTAAGGCATCATTTTGTGGTCAGCTTTCTTCAGAACAGGCTGCATGCCTTTCTCAATATGGCTGCCGAGTTGTGTTCTTCATGGCAATGGTGTAAGAGAAGAGAGAGGGAGGAGTAAAACAAGCAAATCTATAGACTCTCTGTCCAAACTCTACTGGGTGTCGTGGTACTTAATGGGTTTTGATTTAAAACCAAACAGGCAACTTTAGGACTCAAGGGAATTCTAGTGCGACACAATGGTTTCACGCCTGCCCCCAATACCATATGTTAAGGTGAAGTTCACCAGCTAGGTGGTTGATTGAGAGAGTCCTGCAGAGAATCTCTTGCCAAACTGGTTTTAGGCACTTCCCCGGACTCTGTCATGAAGAAGGGGCCTGAGTTGCCTTGAAAGCTTGCATATTGTAATCTTTTTAGTTAGCCAATAAAAGGTGTCATTAACTTAACTTCTCACTACATTCATAATGGCTAACACAGTACAACACCCTAGTACTAGAGGCACAGTCCTAAAGAATAGGGGAGTGGGGTTCTTAACCATCAAACCTTTGCTGTTCTTATCAATAATCTAACACTAATATTATATTGATTTGTCTAATTTTCAAATAAAGACATACACAATATTTATCAACATATATACAAGATTTCACACCACAACAATAAGATAGGATGATTTTAAGAGTAAGACAAATTTCTCTATAGACATTTATGAGTACATACTGTGTGGAGAAAGTAATCCCATAAAAACATTCTCTACTAAAACAAAGCTTTTAGCTCTTATTAGAGGAGGCACTGCAAACCAAATGAAGCACGGCTGGTTAGAAGCACAATATGCCCAAAGGTGAAATTTGAAATAGGACGAAATGGAAAAAATCTGATAGAGGAAGAATCGGCAAATGTGCTATAATTATATGCATCATGTAAAATGCAATCAGTCATGTAGAGGGAATTGCTTGGGGGAATGGCACTGCTCACTATCCATCCATCCTTCCTTTCATTTGTTTTTCTCCCTTCCTTATCACAGTTAGAGTAAGTACATGGGAAGCTGATCATCCTGGCGGAGTGAGGGTGGGTGTGTGCACGAATTTCTTAATGAGACCACCAGTCCAGAAATGCTGGGATACAAGCATTCACCCCTTTGAAAGTTTTCACATTTTATTTTTATACAACATTGAATCACAGTGGATTTCACTTGGCTTTTTTGACGCTGATCAAGAGAAAAAGACTATTGTCAAAGAGATTTATGCAAAACAGTGTAAATTAATTATAAATATAAAACACAAAATAATTGGATTACATAAGTAGTTGCCTCCTTTTAAATGATGTACCTACATCATCCTGCGATGGACTGGTGCTCAGTCCAGGATTTGTTCCTGTCTTGCACCCTATGCTAGCTGGGATAGGATCCAGCAGACCCCCGCAACCCTGTTCAGGACTAAGTGGGTTTAGTTAATGACTGACTGACCTAAACCATCACAGGTGCAGCCAATCAGTTTTAGAAGTCACAGGATTAGTTAAAATGGAGATCAAGTCTGGGATTTTCATGGATTGTAGTATAAATGCACCTCTTCTAGAAATCTGGAAGGTCCAACTCGTAATGAGTTAGTATGGTGGCCTAACTTCCAGAATGAAGACAAAAGAACACTCCAAGCAAACAAGGTACAAAATTGACCTCAAAAGAGCTCATAACAAACTACAAGTTAGTGACATTTCCTTTATTACAAGAATCTATCAACGACATTATCAGTTAGACCTAAATTCACACAAGAAGAAGCTCATCAAACACTTCTTAAACACACTGAAAGTGTCAGCAGCTTGAATGGAGGTGGGCACCTCATTTTTCCAGCTAGAAGCTTACACATGAAGTAAGTCTGGATTGAGGTTTGGTGCCATGCTGAGGTGGCATCATTAGATGCCATTTATCAACAGACCTGAGCGGTTGAGAAGGAGCACAAGTGTCTTCATATATATATATACTGCTAACAACTGATGATGCTCTAGGAAAGCATCAAGGATTTGAACTGAATTGTGTGCCACTACAGGGACCAATGTAGTCATCTGAAAAGAGCAGCGATATGTGTCTGCCTTGGTTAGTTCAACACCAGACATGCTGCTAAATTTTGAATCATCTGCAGCAACTTGGTGACACCTGTTGGTACTCCTGCCAGCAGACTGTTGCAATAGTCCAACTGTGACAAGACTAATGCCTAGGCCAGGAATTGTACTGCATAATTCATAAGATATGCTCTGATGATGTGGATCTGCAAGACTGAGAGATCATAGGAACACGGTCAGTGAAGGATAGTTGCTCTCTGATCACCCTGCCAAGGTTGCATACTGACTGTGCAGGTATTACAATACAATACAATTTATTTTTGTATAGCCCAAAATCACACAAGGAGTGCCACAATGGGCTTTAACAGGCCCTGCCTCTTGACAGCAACTCAGCCTTGACTCTCTAAGAAGACAAGGAAACACACCCAAAAAAACCCCAGTAGGAAAAAAATGGAAGAAACCTTGGGAAAGGCAGTTCAAAAAGAGACCCCTTTCCAGGTAGGTTGGGCGTGTAGTGGGTGTCAAAAGAAGGGGGTCAATACAACATAATACACAAAACAGAACAAATCCTCAATACAGTTTAAAAATAAAAATTTTACAAGTACGGAGCAAAATTTAACAGTAGATGACATCAGATAATATGATTTGGATTTGTTTAGGGTCTGGGAAACCTCGGCTATCAAGCTGCCTCCCCCGATTTGGCCATTTCACAGTTGAAACAGTGCTGGGCCAGCCAATCCGATGAAAGGACCCCTCTACCCCACAATTCCTGCGATCCTCTATCAGGGATGTCTTTACCTTAGGCAGGCAAAACCACTTGGCAGGTGGGCCGTGGCACCAAGTGCCACATTTGAGTACCGAGAAGAGAAACAGAATAGGTGAGGGTTAGTAACAAATTATAATTATCAAGTTACTTATGTTTTAGTGCTAATGACTAACAGCAGAGATGCAGTCTGTACAGTTAATCGGCAGCTCTAGTGCCGAACTGCTAAACTGAAGTAGTGAATCTTCAGCAGGGATTTAAAAGCTGAGACTGAAGGGGCATCTCTTATATTAGCAGGCAGACCATTCCACAGTTTAGGGGCCCTGTAACTAAAAGCTCGACCTCCTACTGTTATTTTATTAATCCTTGGAATCATAAGCAGACCGGCATCTTGAGATCTTAATGTGCGTTCAGGTTTGTAAGTCATGACAAGTTCAGACAAGTAAGCCGGAGCTTGGCCATTTAATGCTTTATATGTTAAAAGGAGGATTTTAAAATCTGTCCTAAACTTAACCGGGAGCCAGTGTAAGCATTTAAGAACTGGGGTTATGTGTGCGTATTTTCTTGTTCTTGTAATAATTCTTGCAGCCGCATTTTGGATGAACTGGAAGCTGTATAGAGAACCATTTGAACATCAAGTGAACACTGCATTGCAGTAGTCAATCCTACTAGAAATAAATGCATGAATTAATTTCTCAGAATCCTGTTTATTTAGAAAGCGCCTTAATTTCCCAACATTTTTAAGATGGAAAAAACATGATTTGGACAACTTTGTAATATGCACTTTAAATTACATGCTAGAGTCAAAGATAACTCCTAGATTGTGGGCTGATTCAGTAAAATTAATGGTGATTCCAACTGAATTAAATGATGACAGAATATTGTTGTGATCAGTGTCATTCCCTCCAACAATTAACATCTCTGTTTTATCTGTGTTTAAAGACAAGTAGTTCTCATCCATCCACTCCTTTACTTCACTAATACAACTCATTAAAGACAACATCGGAGAAACTTCATTTGATCTAAATGAAAGGTATAACTGGGTGTCATCTGCATACGAGTGAAAATTAACATTATGTTTCCTAATGAGCGATCCCAGTGGAAGCATGTAAAGTGAAAACAGTAAAGGTCCCAGTACTGAGCCCTGTGGGACACCATATTGAACTTCTGTGTATAATGATGGAGTCCTGTCAGCACATTTCTGTACATACTGGAATCGATTTGATAAATAAGAACTAAACCAAGCGAGCACAGTGCCTGAAAGGCCAACATCATTTTCTAGCCTGTGCAGTAAAATAGAATGGTCAATGGTGTCAAATGCTTAAGTCTAACAATATAATTATAGTGGAGTTGCCTTCATCAGAGAATATCAGAATGTCATTTACAACCCGTGTTAGTGCCGTTTCTGTACTATGACCAGTGCGGAAACCAGACTGGAATTTCTCAAATAAATTGTAATGCGTGAGGTGTGACTGAAGCTGACTGGTGACTACTTTTTTTAGCATTTTAAAGAGAAAGGGTAAATTTGAAATAGGCCTATAATTATTTAGTATGTGTGGGTCTAGGTCTGACTTTAAGTAATGGTTTAGTGACTGACACCTTTAGTGTATTAGGTAATGTGCCATGCAATAATGAATTATTGATAATGTTTAGAATAGGCGCTTCAAGAACATCCATTGCACTTTTTACTAGTTTTGTTGGCACTGGATCTAGGGTACAAGTAGTGGGCTTAATTTAAGTTAAGACTTCCTGCTCAGTTACAGGATTAAAATTACTAAAGTGCTGAATGCAATGTGAGGCAGGGTCTGCTAAGCTAGTATGTGGTTTGTACTGTAATGCTGAGATCTAGGATCTTATATTTTTAATTTTCTCATTGAAGAAGTCCTTAAAGTCTGTACTGCTAATATCTGTTGGTATTTTGCACTGTAGGTCTGAATTCCCATTTGTTAATTTAGCCACTGTTCTAAACAGTACCCGAGGATTTTTATTATTGCTGTCTATTATTGTAGAATGGTATTCTGAGCAAGCTTTAAATAGAGCTTTTTTATATTTTTTAACACTCTCTGTCCATGCAATTTGAAAGACATGTAGCTTTCCAGCAGACCCCCGTGACCCTGTAGTTAGGATATAGCGGGTTGGATAGTGGATGGATGGATGATCTAAATGGTTTTCCACAATTACACTCGACTTACTCAAAGTACCGTATCTATAAATTTTGAAGCAGAATTACAATCTAGATGTCGCACTGTCTTTGTTTTAACCTGTGAGTGCATTGGCAACGGCAGGATTAAATCAAATGTAATTAAGTAGGGATCGGAAATAACTTCATTTAATGGAGTAATATTTAAATTTTGAATTTCAAGTTTGTTATAATTAAATCTAATGTGTGGTTATGATTATGAGGTGGACCTTTGACAATCTGACAAAATCCTGCTGAATTTAACAAATAAGTAAAACATTTGCTAAAAGTGTCAGTTTCCACTTCAATGTGTACATTAAAATCCCCCATCAGTACTACGTGATCATAATTTATAGCCAAATCAGATAGAAGGTTGCTAAATTCAGTCATGAACAATGAATATGGCCCTGGTGGTCTGTAGACTAGCACTATAATTGTGTTGGAATCTGTTTTAATATTTAAAATGAATGCCTCAAAGGATGTAAAGTTGCTTAAATTTTTAGACTTGATTTGCATTTTGTTACAATGAATTATTCCAAGGCCTCCTCCTCGACCAGAATCTCTAGACATGAAGGAACGAGTATCTATCTGGTGACGCCATAGCTAGGGGAACAGTGTCGCATTTTACTAAGCCAGGTTTCAGTGAGAAGACACAGATCAGATTTTAACCTTAATATAGCATCATTTACCAAAAAGGGCTTTACTGACAAGAGATTGAATGTTCAATAAGCAGCATTTAAAACTGCATGCTTCTTTCTGAACTGGTGATATATTTTTTTATTTAATTTGAAGTAAATTTCTATTACAGGTGCCCCTGGTGGAGGTTCCGGTTTTATCCCTTGGTCTAATTATACAACTTATTTTATTAGAGATAATGAGCCAAGCTGAACAGGCCTGTGGTATTAAATGTATTGTGAAAGCCCAGGACACGTGCAACCGACCTATCCCTGACACAAACAGGCAGGACACCAATTGCCAAACAGTGCACAAATCATCACAGCCCAACACAGTCCCTTTTGCCCCAAGTGCTTCCGCCTCCAAATCTCCTCAGGCTTTATCCTCTTCCTCCCAACTCTGGCCATCGAGTGATGGTAACTGGCTCCTTTTCATAGGGCACCCGGAAGGACTCCAGGTGCCCAACAAGCTTCTTCCGGGTGTGGCCAAATAAGGCCCTGAAAACCATCATGCACCCCATGATGATGGCCACGGGCCCTAGCAGGGTTGAACTCCCATGCTCATGACCCTTGGCCCCGGTGGGAACCAAGGGAGCTGCCCTCTGTCGGTCCAGGAGAGAAAATGCCCTGGAAATACTCTCTCCCCCGGTCTTTCCACAATCAGGGTTTGTTTGGAGAAGTATTTTCTGTCATCCTATCTTCAGTCCACTCATTTAACATACCTGCATAATCCTGTTTTAGATGAGTGCTGTGCCCACTCACACAGATCCACAAGGGGACAATTTGCAGTCTTCAATTAACTCAACATGTAGGCCTTTGAGATATTTACATCAAATACAACAAAACTATGTACAGTATTATAGATAATAACAGTGGAGATAACCGAACACAGTCTGCAGGAGCCAATCTCTGTGCCACCTTGTTTTCCCTGAACTTGTGTAAAATGTGCTTGTAACCAAATAACTGAGTTATCCAAGAGAAAACTCTTTTAGCTTGTGGAACTGCAATTGGCCTTCTTCAGTGTTCTGTGCTGATGTTACTCCACCCTCATTATAACAGGCTCACTCCTTCACTTTGTCTTTTTAATTGCTTCAAAATGATGCCTGGAAGATGAGAAGGTCATCTCTGAACATAAAGCCCTAAATCCTTTTCAGAGTCTTCTCCTTCTAACTCGGCTGAATGCCTCCCGAAGGCTCTTTGACACCAGTGCTCTATTAGCACCACACAATGCTTTTCTTTAACCTAGATGATGCACCAGAAGATTAAAGGAAAATGAAAACCTGACATCCTGTACTGTATCATCCCAATAGTTTAAAATGACAGCTGAGATTTTCTTGGAGGATGTTTCAGCCTAAACCTTCAAGGGAAAAACTCCAACCAGTGGCTGTCAGTTTCACTTTATGTGCAGCACGCATCAAAGAATCCTGTAATTACTTGTCAGTCACCTGACGACATCCTTGCTTTTTGTCTCTCTGTCTAATGATGTTTTCTGTTTGATTCCTTTAGTACAGTTAGGCTCTGTATGCAGGCTGGCTGAACTGCTTTATCTGGTGTTTAGATGCGGTGTCCTGAGATAGAATGACTTTCCACCCAGATTTTATTTCTACCTTGTACCCGATCCTGCCTGAATAGGCTTCATCTCCACATGACCCAGAATTGGGTATAAATGTTCAGGTAATAGAAATAGATGGATGGACTGTGGCTCCATCCAATTGTCTGGCAGTTACCATTTCACTGAATCAGGTGGTGCATGACTGTCTCAAGGGACCTTACATTAAAGGGCAAGAATGCCCACTGCCCCATATTTATTCATCCATTTTCTGCATCAGGTCAGATCGAGTTGAGGGAGTATGCTCTGGTACAGCACAATGTCGCACCCACCACATGACGAGACAGCTCGGGATCCTTGTTGGCAGACACGCAGCCCAGTCCCATCCTCACCCTATGGAAATGACCATCTCTCTGCCATAACCAGGTGTTACGTGAGTATCCCCTTGGCCTGGTTCAGCCACTCGAGTCCTCAGCAATGAGGATCCTGCAAGTCGGATCACTCTCAGGGAATCACACCACATGGATGACGTTCCCTCACAATGCAGGTAGTGTGCCTCATTCTGGACTCCGTGAGCAACCAGCAGTACCCAAGGATTCTTGAAAGAGCCATAGTACCAAAGGAGTCCAGTCTTCATCTAAGGTCACTGGATAGTGTCCGTGTTTCACAACCATATAGCAAAACAGGGAGCACCAGGACTCTAAAGACTTGGACTTATGTCCTTTTGCATAGATATTGGGAGCGCCACACACCCCTTTCCAGTGACCTCATGAACCGCCATGCTCTCCCAATTATAGGAAGAGTCACCAGAGACATGAAGATCACTGCCAAGGTAAGTAAACTTTTCAATGAGTTTGACATTCTTTCTGCAAACAGACACAATGCTGATGGCTGTGGCCAAGAGTTCATCAAAGGACTGGATCTTGGTTTTTATCCAGGACACACAAAAGCCCAGACACTCAGACTCTTTGCTCAGTCTCTTGAGAGACCCAATCAGAGCCTCCATTGACTGCATTTCTGTGTACACTTAATACAATTCAAGGCTGTGGGAAGCCAGGGTCTATCCCAGCTTTAGTGTGTGTGACTTGTAGGGGACCTCTTGAAGCCCATAAACCCTTAACACAACTTCAAATACTCAGTCCCAGGTCCAAATTGATGTTTTTACTCGAAAGAGTATCTTCACTGAGACTGCATCTTCTTCAATTCCCAGTATAATTCTTTTCTTATTTCTTTTCCCTTTCCTCCTCCGTTCTGCTCCATGCAAGCTTCATTATTCTCCATTCCTGACTCTGACTCACCTGGTAGAAGTGGAGGATCATCTTATAAGCCAGACCTGAGAAAACCTCCAGTGCAATGATATTGCCTTCTGAGTTAGGTGGAACCTCTGTCTGTCAGGCTATTCTGGCAGCATTGAGCATAAGGCATGAGTTAGCCAAGAATGGGATGCAAATCTATGACTGGGCTCACTCGCACAGAGCCAGTTTCAAGTTGGCATTTAACCTAAAATGAACAACTTAGGGTATGAGAGAAAAATGGAGTACCTTACAAAATGCATAGCAGACTGTGATTTGGTCCCAGCATCTTGGAATTGTGAGGCATCAGTGCTAATAATTGTACCACCATGCTACTCTTGCAAGTTTCTAATAATAGTTTTTGAATAGTATATTAAATTTATAACATATTTACAGTAGCAAGAAAAAGAAGAAATAACCATATTTATTTATAAATTTCTCTTACATTATGGTCTGATCTTCATCTAAGTTTCAATAATGAAGAAACACAATCTGGGTTAACTAGCAAAGCACACATTATTATGATGTTCTTGTACATATTGAATACATCATTTAAATGTTCATAGTGTAGGTTGAAAAAGGCTGATGACTTCAACTAAAGCTAAATGGAGTCAAGAGTTAGCAAACTTAGAGTCCAACCAATTAAAAGAGTTTGGAGGTGTGGTTTAGCGCTACTTTAACTAATAAAAAAAGACTCAAACATTATGAGTTTGCTATTCACAAGAAATATCTGCTGATATGAAGCAAGTCTCACATAAAGGAGATCTCAGAAGACCTACAATCAAGAATCGCTGATTTGTGAAGCTGGAATGGGCTACAAATTCATATAAATGAGTTCAGATATTCCTCAGTCCACTGTCAGGCAAATTGTGTATAAATGGAGACCATTTAGGATTCTGGCTGCAGTTCCTAGTAGTGTATGACCAGCCAAGATAACTCAAAAGGCACAATGCTGAATGCTCAATGAGGTAAGGCAGAACCCTAGAGAAACAGCTAAAGGCTTGAAGAAATCATTGAAACAGGTTAACATCTCTGTTCATGAGTCTACCATACACAAAACATCGAACAGGCATGGTGTCCATGACAGGACACCCAAGAAGGAAGCCACTGCTCTCCACAAATGCTGCTGCACACCTGAAGCTTTCTAAAGATCACTTTGACACTCCACAATGCCACTGGGAAAATCTTTGTGGACTGATGAAACTAAGGAAGAATTGTTCTGGAAAAATACACAGCATTACATGCTGTATTAAAAGAGCACCACATACCAACATGAAAACATCATGCCAATGATGAAACACAATGAGCGATACAAACATCATGATTTGGGGCTGCTTTGTTGACTTTGGGGCAGAGCTTGCTATCATCAAGGGGAAAACGAATTCCCAGTTTTTACCAAGGTATCCTTCAGGATAATGTCAATGTGACTGTCCACCAGCTGAATCCCAGTAGAAGTTGGTTATAGTAGCAGGACGATGACGCTAATCATGGAAGTACTGTAACTCTACTACAGAATGTCTTCAAAAAAAAAAAAAGAAATCCTCTTCTGGATTGTCAGATATCAGGATTTAATACAACAGAGATGCCGTGGAATGACTTCAAGGGAGTTGTTCACACCACACGTATGGTGAGGATGCAGCGAATAGAGTTGGCGAAGGTGGATGAGCTTAAATACTTGGGATAAACAGTACAGAGTAATGGGGATTGTGGAAGAGAGGTGAAAAAGAGAGTGCAGGCAGGGTGGAGTGGGTGGAGAAGAGTGTCAGGAGTAATTTGTGACAGACGGCTATCAACAAGAGTGAAAAGGAAGGTCTACAGGATGGTAGTGAGACCAGCTAGGTTATATGGGTTGGAGACGGTGGCACTGACCAGAAAGCAGGAGACAGAGCTGGAGGTGGCAGAGTTAAAGATGTTAAGATTTGCATTGGGTGTGACGAGGATGGATAGGATTAGAAATGAGGACATTAGAGGGTCAGTTCAAGTTGGACGGTTGGGAGATAAAGTCAGAGACGCGAGATTGCGTTGGTTTGGACCTGTACAGAGGAGAGATGCTGAGTATATTTGGAGAAGGATGCTAAGGATGGAGCTGCCAGGTAAGAGGAAAAGAGGAAGGCCTAAGAGGAGATTTATGAATGTGGTGAGAGAGGACATGCAGGTGATGGGTGTAACAGAACAAGATGCAGAGGACAGAGAGAGATGGAAAAAGATGATCTGCTGTGGCAACCCTAGCGGGAGCAGCCAAAAGAAGAAGAAGAAAACACTGTTAATGTTTGATAGGTGTATCCAATAAAGACATAAAAAATAATTGTGTGTTTTATTAGCATATTGTGTTTGTCTATACTTATGACTTAGATGAAGATCAGATCACACTTTATGAAACATAAGAACATAAGAAATTTGGCAAACAAGAGAAGACCATTCAGTCCACCGTGCTTCTTTGTTTAGCTAATAGCTAAGCTATCCCAATATCTCATCCAGCTACTTCTTAAAGGTTGTCAAGGCTTCTGTTTCAAGTACATGTTTTGGTACTTTGTTTCAGATTTCCACATCTTTTTGCGTAAAGAAGTGTTTCCTCACTTCAGTCCTAAATTCACTTCATCTTAATCTCCATCGAAGTCCTCAAGTATGTGATTCACCCTTAAACTGAAAGAATTCTGCTGGAACGACTTTGTCAATGGTCAGTGAATGAAGAAAACCAGATAATTTCAAAGGATTTGCATACTTTTTACTACTGTCTAGTATTACTATTTGCTTTATTATTTTATATTTTGCAGTTGCTTTGTAAGGTGTTCATCTTACATAGGTGTTCTCTGTTTGAGGCACTATATAAAATGGAGTGTATCATTTGTTAGGCTTTACACATTCCCTGAACTTTTAGAGTAACGATATGGGGGAAAGAAGGAATTAAAATTCAAAAGTGACTAAAAACTATAGATTACTTTGAAGAAAGACCCCACTGGTGACGCCACAAGTGACACATTTGCACTGATCCGGAGAATCTCAGCAGTCACACTGCATTTGGATCTTTGTCATCGTGGTGCAGTATTGCACAGAGTCCCCAGTCGAGCCGTCCTGACGTACAGTGCTCTCATTTATGATCGTTCACGTCCTCGGGCATTGCAGGTAGACGGCTGGCATTTTAAGGATAAAGCGGGCCTAACAAATGACTGCACAGATTTCATCACTGGCTCATTATTCTTACAGAGCACAAATTCATTCTTGCTTATCCGAGCATATCATCTCCTGAGAGCTGAAATCATCAGAATACGAAAACAAAGACCTTTGTCTTTTGAACTGGCTTATTTATGCTTTACCTTTTATAAGTTGAAATAATTTATTAAAAAGTCATGCCATTTTTTTGGCAAGCCTCTGCTCTCTGCTTTATGATCTCTCATCTTCCAAAGATTAAGTTCATTCCAAACTTGGAATTCAAGGCTTTACCGGATATGGTCAGCCTTGCAGAGCAAATAAACTTCAAAGTCACCAAGTTTACTAAACACTGCTAAACCTCATTAGGATGTGGGAGGAAAGACCTGATGGATGGGTAACTTAGTAGCTAAGGTGCAGGACCAAAAACCACTTCAGTGCCCAGCTCGAACTTGGGAGTCGCAGCATGTAACGCCTCGGCCTTACAGCTTCAGGTCTGAAGGTTTAAATGAAGACCCCGGCAGAGCTGTTGTGGAGTGTGTCTGTGTGGGCCTTCCTCCTAAATAGTAACTGTCTCAGTAAAAGTGAGCACCGCAACTGGTGCCCAGTGCTATTCTCTGTGACCTTGAACTGGTTTAGTCGCTTAGGAAATAGGAGGATGTTGTTGCTTGTTTGCTTTTTGGAAAAATGTCAGCTGAATAAATGACCCTGTCAGTGCAGTGCTTATTAATTCCCCCAAATCTCAACCAACCGTGCATTTCCTAAATCCCCCCACTCTGCGTCAGGCTTGCATGTATCTGGTGTCATACACTGTGATTCATTAAGTTACTTCAGAGAGTTTTTGGAGAGTACATTTAAAGGGAAAGTTATGAGTGGGAGTAAGACCGGTAGAGGTCGATAAGCAAATTAATTAAGGGAAAAAAAAACAAGTCAACATTTATTTAGTTTTTTTTTTTGTTTGGCTTGCTCAAGAGATTGATTTTTTTTCTCATGAGGTCATTCCTTTATTTCCACAAAAAACTTGAACACAACTTAATATGCAGGCCTGGTTTAAATAATAGACTGTCATGACTGTCACGACTGTCACGTGTTTCTAAGCGCAGATTACATGCATCAGCATAACAGTCAAAATGTTGGAGCACCAGACAAACAAATGAAAAAAATAAAAGAGTTCTTGGTTACATTCTGACATCAGGCACATGCAGACAGCCCTGAGAGCCTCGGGTGAAATGTGAGATCCTCACCTTGATAGGACACAAGTCTATGACTGGAGACCCTCACAACAAGACCCCACAGCCAGCCAGGTTTACAGTTTCCACCTACCTTAATAAACAGAGCAGTTGTCACAGACATGGAGATTGTGTGCACACTCTGTTATTGGGATGGACATGTAGGTGGTGCACGGTCTGACCTTTGGTTTGTAACAGTCACTCCATAAAACTCCTACTTAATTAAAAAAAAACAACTCACCATCAGCAAAACTATGGAACTGCTTGTTGACTTCCACCACACTAAAGAGATTCAACGTCCGGTCACTACTCAGGGAGTGGAAGCAGAGGTGGTACACTTGGAGGTGCACATCAAGGACAAGTTGGGCTGGTCTGGTAACACAAAGGAACTACGGAGGAAAAACAGAGCAAACTTGTTTTTCTTAGGAAACTGGGAACTTTTAATGTCTATAGTGACATCATTCACATCTTCTACAGGTCTCTGATGGCCAGTGTGACTTGCTATGCTGTGATGTGCTGGGCTGGTAACTTCACTTCAAGAGGGGCCCACTGAATCAACACACTAATTAAAAGGGTAGGCTCAGTTTTGGACCCTCTGGAGGTCATAGAAAAGGGGAACAATTAAAACGAAACTGAGTGCCATTCTGAACACTGCAGCACATCCTCTCTCAGACACCAACTCTGAGGACTTTCCACACATCAATCATTCGACAAAAGTGTGTCAGGAAACGTGACTGGAGCTCCTTTATACACCTACATAATGCCTCACTGGGACTGCGCTCTTATCAATACAGGTAGATGAGTTTTCTTCTTTTTGTAACTCTCTTGTCTATTTGAGGGTGATTAGAACATAAGAACATTAGAAATTTGACAGATAAGAGGAAACCATTCAGTTCATCAAGATTGTTTAGCTAATTGCTAAATTGTCCCAATATCTCATCCAGATATTTCTTAAAGATTATCAGGGTTTCTGCTTCAACTACATGGCTTGGTACTTTCTTTCAGATTCCCATAACTCTTTGCATAAAGTGTTTCCCCACTTTAGTCCTAAATGGACTTCATCTTAATCTCCACTGGTGTCCTTGAGTACGTGATTCACCCTTAAGCTGAAAGAAGTGTTTCCTGGCTTCAGTCTTAAGTGCGGTTCCCATTAATCTCCACTGTTCTTCACAAGTATGTGATTAATCGCTTTGTTAGGCCCCCCACTGTCTCCTCTGCCTGAGGTTTAATTCTGAGTCTGCCGGACATGTCCTGAGATGCACCTGGTTGTTCTCCACTGTTCAGCTTCAAGTGCTTCTTTGTCTTTCTTGTACCGTGGTGACCAGAAATGCACACAGTAGTCCAGATGCGGTCTCACTAGTGTGTTATATAGTCTGAGCATACAACAGTTTTTAAATCACAGCAGAGCATTTTATTTGACTTTTCAACTGCTTCTATGCATGGGTTAGATGAAAATACTGTGTCAACATAAAACCCTGAATCCTTATCAGAGGTTGCTTCCTGAGGTGCAGTGTGTCCCATCTTGTATTTGTGGAAAAAAAAAACTTTCCACTCTTTTCAAAGAAATCATTCATGGAGACCAGATGAAACTGCAGAATGATTCTTTATTTGCACATAGATAGGCACAAATGTTGCAGTCCATGGACTGAGCAATCAATAATGCAATTCTTTTTGTTACCATTACCTTATCTAATACAGCACGTCATCTGACTCTTAATGTGCAGAATTCTATCATCTTAGCCAATCGTCTACAGCCACCAGTAACTTTGTATACATGTCGATTCTTCCATTATTTTAAACATCACTTCATTAACACAGGTGTCCTATGGATTTTCTCATTGATCTTATCACTGCTTCATAATAGAAGTGTGTGGGATTTCTCGCTAGTTTGTTCTCATTTTTTATTATTCATTTACTTTATTTTAACATTAGTAATTACTTTGATGGCTCCTCTTAAGAAGAGGCAAAAGCCTCACATGCTCAAGCTTTAAGCCGGGTTTAGTTAACCCTTTAGTTACCTACAGTGCATTTCCATCCATCCATCCATCCATCCATTATCCATTATCCAACTCGCTATATCCTAACCCACACACCAAGCACACACTAGGGACAATTTAGGACCTTAGCACCTAACCTACATGTTTCCATTGCTACAACTTCATTTAAGTATATACTTTTATTAAATTATAAAAATTTCCATGTATTGATTAGAATTCTATAGTATTTACACATTTACTTATTTGGCTGACACCTTTCTCCATGGCAGCTTACAACGTTTCAGATACAATTGGTTACATTTCACTTGGTTTTCCAATTGAAGCACAGACAGGTCAAGTGACTTCCTTGTGGTCACACAGTGTCAGTAGCAAGATTTGAACCCACAACAGCAGCTTTTGAAGGCCAGAGTCTTAACCACAGCACCAAACTGCCTGCCTTTATAGCTGACATCCATTTTGCCCATCGTGTAGCAAATTGTACACTAAACTGCATCATTTTCCAAGTGTTTCCCCAGTTCTGAAAGTTGTCGAGGTCTTTTTGAATTGTTTTTGTTGTCTCCTCAGTGTCTGCCATTCCTCCAGTATTTCCAAGTTTACTAACTATACTGAAATTAAAGTCATTAATACAAATCAGAAAAAGGAATGGTCCAAAGACAACCCCTGCAGGACTCCAATGATGACCTCACACCATGTGAAGCATTCTCCTCATATCTCTGCTCTTTGTCTGTTGCCAGTGAACCAATTTGAGAATTCGTTTTGTAGGTTATCTTTGATGCCTACAGCTTCTACTTTCAAAATTATTCTTCAGTGTAGGACTGTGTCAAAGGCTTTTTGGAAATCTAAGTCAGTTATGTTGTATGCTTGGTCTTGGTCACCTACTGCACTTGCCTGTTTAAAAGATTAGTTATTGTTGTTGTTATATTATTGTTTGTTGTAATATTTCTTGTGCTTCTGTAAAAAGCTAAATTTCCCTCTTTGGACAAATAAAGTGTTATCTATTTATCTATGAATACTCATTCTAAATATGAACATTCGCCCTATCTATCTATCTATCTATCTATCTATCTATCTATCTATCTATCTA
>JANRMT010062812.1:4996800-5028967 GCA_026402145.1 Polypterus bichir lapradei | reverse complement strand
CTATCTATCTATCTATCTATCTATCTATCTATCTATCTATCTATCTATCTATCTATCTATCTATCTATCTATCAGGCAATCTGATTTTCTTATAATTTCAATTTGTCATACAAAAGCCAGGAAAATTTGCCACACCTCAACAGGTGTTTCATTTTCCAGCTGTTGAATTGTATAGCCATACTGTTGTTCATTTGTTTATTGTTCACTTTGCATTAGTTTTCTGGCAATATGCAATTGTTCCAATCATCCAAGATTTTGACTATGTTGTGGTTGTAATAGATGTCGCAACATTATCTCCCTCCCTTACAAAAAGAAGTCTGGCAGATCATCCACTCACTTTATCTTTTTTGTAATTCAGCTTGTTTCATCTTTCTTATAAAGATCAGTTGCTCTTTTATCGATATACAATTTACTTATATTTTTTGAAACACTTGTTCCTTTGGTGCCTGTCCATCTGGCACATTGTATTTGTTTTTTGAGCATGTCTCTGTTTTTATGTTCTTCTTTGTTCAATCTGACTGCTTATGTCAACTCTGTGACATTTTCTGTGCTCTTTAGGAGCTAATTTATGTCAGGTAGGCTATCCAAGTAGCCTTGAATCATCAGAACTTCAGAGTTATATGGGGCCTTTCAGGGCTTTAGGCATCATGCAGTTTTCTTTGCTTATTTCTGTCATAATCCCTTGATACTCAGAGGCATATTTTGTTCTGTCCTGTTGGTACTGACATCTTTCAAGAAGAGGGGGCTGCCCAGACTCTAAACTTTAGGACTGCTCCTATATACTGACTGTGCCTCCGTTTTACTAATAAGCATTTACTGCAATTGACATCTCAAATCTGGAGTATTCCGCCCAAAACTTTGAGGGGCATGTTATGTGTCGGATGTCATTTTAACAAGCTCATAGTCTATATGTGAACATTCATTACTTAAATACGAACAGTCATTCATATGAATTCTTTGATTTCTATCTATCTATCTATCTATCTATCTATCTATCTATCTATCATTTTCCCACCGAATGAAAATCATTGCCTCATCCACTCTATCACTTTAACAGAAGTCTTTGTTAGCCATTGAAGTTTTTTTTTTTTTTTTTTATTAATTTTATTGCAATCCATACAAAGCAATCAAGTTTTTACAAAAAGAAAAATTAAGTTAAGTTAAGATTGATCCCCACCCCTGAGAGAGAGAGCAAGCCAAACGGCGTGAAATTTAAGGCTTGTAAACATACCTAAATTAATAAATTCTCTGTGCTTTATGAGCTTATTTTAATATATTACTGATTAGATCCTGCCATGTTTTGAAAAAGTCTGTACGGATCCTCTAACTGAGTATTTGATTTTTTTCAATTTCAAATAGTATAACACATCGGTTTCCCACTGACTTAAAAGAGGAGAGTTTGGGTTCTTCCAGTTTATCAGAATAAGTCTGCGTGCCAAAAGTGTAGTGAATGCAATCACAATTTGTTAGTCTTTCGCCACTTTAAACCCATCTGGAAGAACCCCAAACACAGCTGTTAATGGGTTAGGAGGTATTGTGAGACTGAGGCTGTCTGAAAGGTAATTAAAAATTTTGGTCCAGAATGATGTTAATTTGGTGCAGGCCCAGAACATGTGACCCAGTGAAGCTAGGACTTGGTTGCAGCGTTCACAGGTTGGATCATGCCCTGGAAACATTTTGGAGAGTTTTAGATGAGACAGATGTGCTCGATATATAATTTTGAGTTGAATAATTGTATGCTTTGCGCAAATGGAGCTCAAGTGAATTCTCTGCATTGCTACTTTCCACTCCTTTTCTGATAAATTAATTGAGAGATCTTTTTCCCAGTGTCCTCTTGGATCTTTGAAAGGGAGGGATTGTAAAATGATTTTATATGTTGTAGAGATGGAGTCTAAGTCCTTGAGATTGAGCAATATTTTTTCCAGCATGGATGAGGGTGCAAGATGAGGAAAATCTGGAAGGTTCTGTTTAACAAAGTTCCAGATTTGAAGATAGTGAAAGAAATGTGTAGCTGGAATGTTAAATTTGGAATGTAATTGTTCATAGGATGCAAAGATGTTGTTAGCCATTGACGTTGACGCATGGATACTGATAGAATAATACCACAGCTATTTTCCACAGCTTTTTTCTCTACTCTCCAAGATATCACACAAGAGGAACAACACTTTGCATTGATTATCTAAACACTCATCCTGTCTACATCACCAATTTCAAGCTTCATAAATGTGTACAAACTTGATGCCCTTAGACTATGGAAGCAACAAAGCAAAAGTAAACAAAAACTCCAGTAAAGTGACAAATTAGGAGGATAGCGGAGATTCCATACATTTTGGGAAACATTGCATTTTTAGAATGTTCAAAGTCAACCTCTGCTCAGATGATCCAATAGTCAGTAAGCCAGCAGACTAAGCCATTGTCACAGACTGTGGTGGTCTAATTGGTGAACAGTTGTCATCATGTTGTAGGTTCAACTCCAGACTCTGTGACTGTCTACTTAGCTTAAAGGGATCAGGTACCCATTAGAGGAATAGGGATATAGACAGCCTGGACCTGAGGGAGAATGAAATGAGGATATTTTACTGGAAGTCAGTGGATATGTGTGTCATATTTAAGATATGAACACAAATGGTAATGGTCATAAGCACCAGGTGTGGGCTATGTTAAGATGATGGCTTTTCAGTCTTGTTTCTGATGGCAGTTATCAAGTACCAGCAGTCTGTCAAAGGTCTTCATGATGTGAGACGTAAGTGCCACTGGTCTGTAGTCATTAGGTACCTACCTTCTTTGGAACAGGAACAATGCAGGATGTTTTCCATGGCAGCGACATTTTCTAGAGCTTTAGCAGGTGACAGAGGACACCACGAAGTTAGTCATCACAGGACATAAGAATTCAAGGACTGACTCCATCTGATCCTGTGGCTTTTCCTGTGTGTAGCTTATTCAGTTGTCTCCTCACTTGGTCTTCAGTTATGGACAGCCAATACTGATGATCAAAGTTTGTCTCATTGCTGTCCTTTACACTTGAAGTGGTAGGAGATGATGATGTAATATTGATGGTGTGTGGGGTGGTCACTGGAAGAAGGTGGCAGTGGGAAGTAAAATCTATTAAAAAAAATTGGTTTGGGGTGTTAGCTTTGTTCACATCCCCTTCTAGCTCCTGAGCCCTGGATTGCTTGAGTCCACTAATTATGCCCAGTCCATTCCAGTCATCTTTCATGTTAGTTTAGGTGAGTTTGTTTTCCATTCTAGCTTTGTAAGCTTTGTGGAGCAACCAGCACTTGTGTCTGTTAGTAACAGAACTGAGCTAATTACAAAATGCATGCTTTCTTTTAAGCCTGTAATCTGTATGAATGTCTAGTGTAACTGTGCAAACATATCAGAAGACCAGTGTGGCCTTATGGTGTAGTAGCTCATGCTATAAAGTAGAGGTAAGAAGATCCTTGTAATTAAATTGAAAGTCCTGGCTCTGGTACTGTCTGGGACAATGCCAAGAGAACATTAGGCCCAGCATCTAATTAACAGGCTGCAGCTACATGGGTGAACCAACCTGCCACAGGCTCAGCCAACAGCATAGAGATTAGAGAGCAGTTTGGAGGTCATCTGAGCTGGAATATTAAACCAGTAGGTGGTGTGCTGACCTCCTGCATTAGGAAGTGGTCCCAGAAACTAGGTGAGCGCTTTTGTCGCTGATGCCACAGCTAGTTCTTCACAGTGCAGCTCAAGCTGACATTGGAGACACATCGTAAGAATGAAATCCTAGGAGTCTGGTGAACGAAGCAAGCAAAAGGCTGTCTGACCTGTCCAAAAGTGATACTGCTGTAAAGCATTTGTATTTTTTATATTTTTTAGCCTTTCTGTTTTTAGTAACACTCACTTAAACACAGGGCCAATGTCAGTATACAGTATAGTGCCCCACTGACCCCTTTACTTTGAGTGGAATCAACACTGCTGGACCTCTACTTAGAACCACAGGAAAAGTGTAAATTAATATCTATTAAATTAATAATATGAAAATAACAAAAGAGCAATTCTCTCCAATATTCACCTCCATATTTGAGATGTCTTTAGATTTGCAGCTGTCACAGACAGCTGGGGTGCCTCTTCACTGTATGGACTGGGGAAGCAAGCCTGGCCAGGACAGTACCTCCCCCGGAAAGCTAGATGGCAGCCCCCAGGTTGTAGCAGTGCCTAGGACTCCCACAGGGCTTTATGGGAGTTGGAGTTTGATGCAGCCTTGTTGGGATCCATGGGCACCACCAGGGGGTGCTGTAGGTGCTGCTGAGCCCTACAGAGCAGCTTTTCTGCCACATCCGGAAGTGTTGCCAAAATTAGGTCTTCAAGCACCTGGATCACTTCCGGGTGGGCTATAAAAGGAGCCAGCAGCCACCACTCTGGGAGCCAGAGACGGGAGGAGGGAGACAAAGCTTGTTGGGAGGAGTGGAAGAGAAGAGAGGATTTGTGTATTGTGCTAGTGCTATTTGGACTGTGTTGTGCCTGTGGGAAATGGTGAAGACGTTTCCCACAAGGGAGAAGAAAACAAAATATCACGTGTGCTTTGAGAGCCAGAGTTGGGAGGAGGAGGAGGACTAAGCTTGCCCTAGAGGAGTGGAGGAGAAAAAAGAAAAGTATTGTGATTGGGATAGTGCTTATTGGGACTGTGTTGTGCCTGTGGGAACGGGGACGGCTTTGCCCACAAGCAAAGGAAAAACAAAATAAAACATTTATTTGTTTTATCAGTGTGCCTCCTGCGTCTGTCTGTGTCGGGTTGAGCGCTGGTATAGCGGCTCTAACACAGCAAATGCCCAGACTCTAGAAACAGGCAAATATTATTGCATTAGCAAAAACTACAACCAAAGTATTAAATGACTATATACTAGTGGCCTTAACCTCTCATACCATGAAATCCTTTGAGAGGTTAATTAAGAGACAACCACTTAACAAAACCCAGACCTATCTGGACCCCTTACCAATATGCATGCAGAGCAAAAAGTGGGGTGAAGAACACCTTCTGAATTTATTGAACGAGAAGGATCAAAAACCACACAAGATTGCTGTTTTTAGATTTCTCATCAGCTTGTAATACAATTCAGACCCATATTTTAGTTGACAAACTGATTGATCACCGCTGTTTGGAGCACAGCTTGGTGGGGTGGATTCTGGACATTTTAGCTTACAGAACACAAAGTGAGAGTCAATAGTTGCTCTTCTGATAGTCTTAACCCCTCCACGGGATCACCTATGGCTGCTGTCTGCATCCTCTTCTGTTTATCTTCTATACAAATGGTTTCAGAAGTTCACACAGGAACAATTCTGTCATTCGGTGTGTTTACATCCAGTTCAATTGCCTGATTATTCACTGGAACTTGATGCCATGCAAACCTTTTCTCTAATTAGAGAAATGGGGTTATTGGACTCTGAGAGACCTGGGGCCTCATGCATAACGCTGTGTGTAGAATTCACACTAAAACATGGCATTAGGACAAAAGTGGAAATGTGCATACGCACACAAAAATCCAGATGCATAAATCTGTGCGAATGCCAACTTCCACGTTCTTCTGCTCCACAAATCCCAGTCAGCGTGAAAAGTAACGCGCGTGCATGAGCCTGCTGCCCCAGAATTATGCAAATCAATATAAATAGCCCTTAATCTCAGCATTGTGTGAAAAGGCAATGGCAAGAGCATGGAGGAAAATAAAAGAATTTCAGCGAATACCAAGTGGAGGCAAGGAAAAACATACTATTTGTTGGTTTAAACAGTGGTATAAACAACAAAAGGAAGTTGATCGAGTGACATAGCGTGTCGGAGAAACTTGAAAGCTCAAGTTCACAAAGTCGCACAGTGCCTGAAATAAAAAAGAAGTTGTCACATATCAAAGTCGCTGTAAAGAGGTAAGTCGTAGCCCACCGTCTGAGTGTCATATGAAAGCTTATTAGGGTACAGAGAAAAAAAATAGGTACACAGTGAGAAAAAAGCACAAAATGTCAACTTTAATCTTGAAATTTCCACTTTAATCACATAGTTTATTTTGTCATTAAAGTAGAACATCATAAACTTAATCTTTAAATCGTTTAATTTACTAGTTTCTCAAATACGATATGCTTTGTTTTGTATTTGATCTTCTATGTGCTCTATGTGCGTGAATCACTACATGCTTCCGGGATTTTTTAAAACTGAAATACTATATTTTTTATGAATGAAAATCTTACACTATTGTTATGTTTTAAATGCAGAATAAGACTAATTAAAAATTAGATCAATTAGAAAGAAAATGAGCCCCCTTATTGGGAAACTGCATGGAATATAAAACTGCAGCCACACTGGGACAGGGACTGGAAAGTGCTGGACTAAGCCATCAGTGACTCCACGTGATGGACAGATTAGATTACATAAACTTTATTAATCCAAGGGGGAAATTTCAATGCATACAGCAGAAGAGACATTAAAAAACAAATATACAGATTCCCAGGACAGCCCATCAATGAATCAATAAATAAATAACTGTATATTGGGCAGAAATTTCAAAATTAACTTAAACAGTATGTCAGAATCAAACCTTGAATTGCCTGATGGCATCAGACAGAAAAGACCACCCAAGGCACTGCTTAGAACGCAGTGGCGGAATGAGCCTGTGGCTAAGAGCGCTTCCTGGAGGGGATTTTCCATGATGGCATCCACTTTTGCTGTCATTCTGTTTCCCACCACACCCTCCAGTGTGTTCAGGGTTCACCTTGTGATGGTGCAGGCTTTCCTGATATGTTTGTTCAGGGCTTGTGCTTCTTTTGAGCTCAAGGCGATTTCCCAGGAGACCACAGCATTGAGCGCCACACTGGTTACTATGGACTGGTACAACATTTCCAGCAGCTTGCTGCACACATCAAAGTCCTGAGTCTCCTTAGTAAGTTCAGTCTGCTCTTGCCCTTCTTGTCCAGCACCACTGTGTTTTCAGACCAGTCTAAATTGCTGGTTATGTGGACCCCCAGGTACTTGTAGCTCTGCACCACTTCCACATTTTCCTCTGAATGGTAACTGTTATGAGGCTCCTTGGCAGGCCGGAGGATGGATGGATGAATGGAAATTTCATTATTTCACCACTAGATGGCATGCTGTTCACTGGACACTGGAATCCAGTCTTTGTGGGGTATCTCTCACATATAGTAGATGTAACTTTAAGATGGTCTTGAGCTGAGTCACCTCCAGGGTTTGTTTACCACACAACTATGAATTCAGCAATATGTCTCTGAGCCAAGCGACTTCAGCTCATTTAGGGAAGGCCGAGCAGCTCAATGCTTTGTAGTCTGGTGGATTAACAATTCAGTTTAATTCAGCATTGCCACATTCAACTAATCTAATCATTTCCTAAATCACCAGCGGACATCCTTTAGCAAGACAGTGCTATTTGCACCTGTATCTGCTCAAATCATCTTTACTCTCATAAGCCCCTGGAGCCAAGTGAATGGACCACCTAACTGCTGTTATATTTTCTAATGATTTTTTTTTTTTTACTATTCTCTAAACTGTAACACTTACACTTCTAACAAACTTTTACACTGAATCACATACAGACCCATATGGTAACCATTCGCTCACAGCTTTCACATACACAATGAGCACACTAGTTTATTCTTTGTATGGTTTTTGTTTTGTTTTTTCAATTCTTTATATATTTTTGTTTGACTGCAATTAACGTGTAGCCATAGTCCCAAAGGAAATGCTGCATGCGGAGCTGCCTATTGTGCTTCGTGCCCACTCACACTTTTAGCATTCACTCCTTTTCAACAAAAGTCTCATACTTCAGAGTAAAAAGGGGAATTACATTCAGTCACTGCTCCAAGTCTGCATGAGGGGGACACGAGCTCTCATTATACGCCCACAAAGGCTGCCGCAATTGCTGCTGGATCACAGTGGGGGCTCAGAACACATCAGGGGCTCAGAACACGTCTCTGCTCAGTGCCCACAGGAGAAGCCAACTGGTAGATGGAAACACCTGGCTGGAGCGCATCCCTGAGATTACACTCGTGCTGTTTTTCTTAAAATGCCAATTCAAAAGTCAAAGGCTTATTATTATCATACTGTGAGATGCTACACTGCTCATTCTACTATTTGCTTTAACTGAAAATTAAGGTAAATCATTTCACACATGATATAAATTAGCTTATCTACCATCTTCATGGAAGTTTAACATTTTTGGAGACAGACCTCCTAGATAGTGACACGTGAGTCTGCATCTTGCACCCCAAAGATGAGGCTGAGTCTCAGCACTTTAGCAAAACCAGCTTTATTCAGTTTGAAACAGGAACAGCACAGGTATTTATTGTAGCAGGATCTCCCATTCTACTGTACACAGACACAGCAAACTGGCAGCGTCAGAGCCATGTCACTGGCCAAGTTATAATGTACCCTTCATGACCCATCAGATGGTGTGGCAGCAGTCAGTTTGTAGTCGTTTCTGTGAAGCTGTTAACCTGTAATTGCCTCAGCAATGGACAACCAACCCTTACAACCAACAGACACGGCAGTCATGCTTCTGTGTGTTGTCCTCTTAATCTTCTTTTGCTTAAACTGTAAAGGCTCAGCTCTTTTAATCTTTCCTCTAACTCATCCCCTATAGCTCTGGTATGAGCCTAGTTGCTCTTCTCTGGACCTTTTCTAGCGCTGCTATGCCCTTTTTGTAGCCTGGAGACCAAAACTACACACAGTACTCAAGATGAGGCCTCACCAGTGCATTACAAAGGTTGAGCATAACCTCCTTGGATTTGTACTCTACACATCGTGCTATATAACCTAACATTCTGCTAGCCTTCTTAATGGCTTCTGAACACTGTCGGGAAGTCGATAGCTTAGAGTCCACTATGACTCCTAAATCGTTCTCATAAGGTGTACTCTCGATTTTCAGACCTCCCTTTGTGTATTCAAACCTATCATTTTTATTCCCTGTGTGTAATACTTTACATTTACTGACATTAAATTTCATCTGCCACAAGTCTGCCCAAGCCTGTATGCTATCCAAGTCCTTCTGTAATGATATAATGGATTCCAGATTATCTGGTAATCCACCTATCTTGGTATCATCTGCAAACTTAACCAGCTTGTTACTTATATTGCTATTTAAATCACATCTAATGCTCCACTCAGCTAGTCTCTCAGCCCCTACTGCTGTAAAGCAACCCCACAATATGATGCTGCCATCCCCATGTTTTGAGATTGAGCGGGTGTTGAGCGTTGCCTGCTTTCTCCAGGTGTGATGCATAGAATGGAGGCCAAACAGTTCAATGTTGCTTTCATTAGTCCAGAGATTCCTGTTACTTGTAGTCCTGAAAGTCCCTTAGGTGCCTTTCTGTGTACTCTAAAGTAGACTTTCATTTGCCATCTCTTCGCTCTACCATAAATTTCAGTGTTACGGTAGTGGTTGCCCATCTAAAACTTTCTCCCATCTCCACACAAGTTCTCTGGAGTTCTGCCAGAGTGACCACTGGGCTCTTTGTCTTACCATAACCATTCTTCCCAAATTGCTTTGTTTAGGCAGGCAGTGCAGTGCAGTGGGTAAGGCTTTAGACTTCAAAACCTGAGGTGGGTGGCGGGTTCAAATCCTGACATTGTGTGACCATGAGCAAGTCACTTGACCTGCCTGTGCTGCAATTGGCAAACTAAAAGAAATGTAAACCAATTGTGTCATCAATATTGTAAGACGCTTTGGATATAGGTGTCAGCCAAATCATTTTTTTTTTTGGGGGGGGGGGGGGTGTCTTTTATTGAATTTATTAAAAGTATATAATATTCCATACAATCAAGTCAAACTTAACAAAACTAAATTCAAGTCAACCCTCACTCATGAGAAAGAGAGGAAGGCCAACAACCAGTGGAAAACTATTACGAGTAGTAAAGACAGAAAGGAGTCTTTTCCTCCAATATAAACACTTATTCTAAAATGTAATTTATCAGATCCTGCCAGGTTTTTAAACAGTTCTGCACAGATCATCTAAGTGAGAACTTGATTGTTTCCAATTTCAAATAGTATATAACATCAGTTACCCACTGACTTAAAAAGAGAAGAGTTAGGATTCTTCCAGTTGAGCAAGATAAGTCTACGTGCCAATAGTGTAGTAAAGGCAATTACAGTTTGTCTGTCCTTCTCCACTTTAAGCCCCTCTTTGAGCCCACCAAACACAGTTGTTAATGGATTAAGAGGGTTTGTGACTCCTAGGCTGTCTGACAGGCATTTACATTTTTTTGTCCAGAATGATGATAATTTGATGCAGGCCCAAAACATATGGCCTAGTGAGGTTGAAGCTTGATTGCAATGTTTGCAGGTTGGTTCTTGCCCTAGAAACATTTTGGACAATTTTAAATGAGAGACATGTGCTCGATAAAAGATTTTCTAGTTGAATCATTGAATATTTTGCGCATATGGAGCTCGAATGAATTCTGTGCGTGGCTGTCTTCCACTCCTCTGAAATGTTGAGTGAGAGATCTTTTTCCCACTGTCCTCTGGGAACTTTAAAAGGAAGGGACTTTAAAATGTTTTTATATATTATAGAATATGATTAAATGTACAGTAAAATGCTTTGTGAGTTTTCCAAACTTTTTCCATTTAAGAATTATGGGGGGTCACTGTGCTCTTTAGAGCCTTCCTTGCTGTGGGAATTTTTGCAGCCTTCCCCAGATTTTAGTTTGGAACCACCATGACTCTTTCTAGAGTTGGCCGTTCTGCACAAATTGAGTAACCGGCAAGAAGGGTCTTGGTCAGGGAGGCGATTATGAACACAGTGGCCACTCTAGCAGAGCTTCAGAAGTCCTTTCCTGAGATGGAAGAACCTTTTGGAAGGACAGTCATCTCAGGAGTTCTCCATCAATCAGGCATTTACAGTAGAGTGGCTAGACACAAGCAGTTCTTGAGTGAAAGGCATATGACTGCCTGATTGGACTCAGAGAGCTTTGAGGAAAAAAAGGTTCTCTGGTCTGATGGGACAAAATCAGAATGCTTTGGGCAGAACTCCAAGCACTAGGTCTAGCAAAGACGAGACACTGCTCATCACCTGCCTAATGCCTTCTTTATGGTGCAGCATGGTGGTGGCAGCCTCATGCTTATAGGGGTGCTTTTGAGCAGCAGGGACAGGGAGACTGGTTAGAACTGAGGGGATGATGAATGCAGCCCACTACAGAGAGGGCCTTGAAGAAAACCTGCTCCAGAAAGGCTCACCTTTCAGCACAAAAATGACCCAAACCATACAGCCAAGACAACAATGGAGAGGTTTAACGACAAGTCTCCGACTGCCCTTGAGTGGCCCAGCCAAAGCTCCGACTTAAAATCTATAAAACATCTGCAGAGAGACATGATGATGGCAGCTTACAGATGGTTTCTATCCAATCTAACAGAGCTTGTGGGGATCTGCCAGGAAGAATGGGATAACTACCCAAATCCAGCTGTGCCAAGCTTGTAGAGACTTACCCAAGAAGACTCAATGCTGTAATGGCTAGTAAAGGTCTTCTACAAAGTGCTGAATTAAGGGTCTGAATACTGACATCAGAGAAGGATTTCAGGTTTTGATTTTTAATACATTTGCAAACTTTTATGAAAGCATTTTCCCATGTGTCATTAGACAAAAATCACAATTCTAAAATTCAATCTACAACACAATAAAGTGTGCAGAAAGTGAAGGGGTCTGAAGATGTGCTGGGACTGGATAAGGAGACCAAAGGAAGGAATGTTAAGGTAATTGACACAAAATGAATCAACAAAGCCGATAGTGCTCTCGGCACAAACAAGATCAGCTCTAATCAGCCTGGCAAAACTTTTCAAATAGTGTTGCAACAATGCTTGATGAAGGCACAGCCTCAAAAGGTGACACTTCCTTCTGGGGACCACCTGTTTTAATGGCGTTTGGGTTTAGGGAAGGTGCAGGGCTAAGTGTCCTCCTCAGCCATCTTGCTGAAGCTATGGGGGAAATACAATACAATACAATATCATTTATTTTTGTATACCCCAAACTCACACGAGGAGTGCCGCAATGGGATTTAACAGGCCCTGCCATTTGATAGCCCCCCAGCCTTGACTCTCTAAGAAGACAAAAAAATCCCAAAAAACCCTTGTAGGGAAAAAATGGAAGAAATATTGGGAAAGGCAGTTCAAAGAGTGACCCCTTTCCAGGTAGGTTTGGTGTGCAGTGGGTGTCAAAAAAGGGATAAATACAACACAATACACAGAACAAAACACAAGTAATCCTTAATACAATATAATAGTGCAATAGAAATATTACAGGCGCAGAACAGAATTAAACAGTAAATCCATCTATCCATTTTCCAACCCGCTGAATCCGAAAACAGGGTCACAGGAGCCAATCCCGGACTTTGGGAGGAAACCAACACAGACACGGGGCGAACATGTAAACTCCACACAGGGAGGACCCGGGAAGTGAACCCGGGTCTCCTAACTGCGAGGCAGCAGCGCTACCACTGCACCACCCTAAACAGTAAATGATATTACATAATATGATCTGGAGACCTCAGCCATCAAGCTGCCTCCCCCTATTGGCCATTCCAAGCTGAGTCAGCTCTGGGCCAGCCAATCCAATAAAAGGAAAGGGGAAGAAAAGATGCAGTTAGTGCCAGCACCCTCTCTTGTGCCAGAGTGATATTACTTACCTCAACAGAGCCATTAAGGTGGTCCCCTTGCGCAGATGTGTGACACTGTACAGTATATATAGAATATGACTTCTTCTATAAAAGCTAATGATCATTTTGAAGAGAATGGCATGACACGGTGTGGCTTGGGACTTCATGTTTGCTTGTTATTCATAACTGCCCAGCTTTTTCTGCAAAAATGCCCCATCTGTAAAAGGTACACAGAGGTGAAAACAGTGCAGTGCAGAGCGATTATGCATGGCAGTGTTTTGACATTAGAACTGCCTCATTGGTGAGATTTCTTGGTAAAACAAAAATGCCCCAATCATTACCATTCCTCTCAAAATGTTTGAAAGTCTTCATTCAGCCATGAACATTTCACTTTGAGAACTTTTAATGGCATTTTCTGACAGATCCCCACTGATGTTAAGCAGCCAAAGGAGAGCGGAGTTAGGGGGCCACTTGAATTCCATTACCCTGCTCCATCTATGCTGCCATTGTATAAACAGTGCTGTTCTGGCTTAAACACAGATAAATTAGTTACATCTTTATTTACAATAAATCAGCTCAAATGCTATCGTCGGCCCGCTTTGGGCCAGCAGATCTATATGCTCCACTGACGTTAACCACTAGATTGCTAATAACATTAAGTCCATATTTTCCAAAAATAATTACACAACTAAGACCAGTGTTGGGTTGTTTTCTGTATATTTTCTTAGTACTCTCTAGAGCCCAACACATTTTTCACTATTTCTGTTTTACAGCTAGAAAAGTAAAATAGAAATAAAAAAAACAAACATTGACGGAATGGGTAAACCTCATTAATGTGAGGCACTAAAGTACACTCTGGATATGAAAAAGACATCCTCTAAAAAGTAAGTCCATCTACCACCTATTACTGAACATGCTCAGCCCAATTCAGGGTCATTGGGGGCCGTAATCTACCCTGGCAGCATTCAACAGAAAGAAGTCATCAACCCTGGACTGGTGCCACTCCATAGCAGGGCACATTTTTGCACACATTGGTCTAATTTACACTCCACATATTGAAGGGGAAACTGGAGAAAAACCCAAAAAGAAAGCAGGAGAACTCCACACATACAGTGAGCAGGCTGAGCAGGATTTGAATCCAGTCTCGTGAAGGTATGAGGCTGCAGTGCTAACCACTGTGCTTCTTGCTGAAGAAAATTACTGACTACAAACTGTTTATGAGGCCTTGTAAGGCAGGCATCATCATCCTACCCTGCAGTGTCATCTACTACCACAGATTTGGCTCTTTGTCTCTGTCCAGGATGAATGGAATTGGAACATCAGAACATTCAAAGTCTGACAACTGAGGTGACGGCCAATCAGTCCAATAAGCATGTCTAGTTAGCTGATATCTCTTCCTGATACTTTTTAAAAGTTGTCACGATTTCTGCTTTAGCTGCCTGACTCAGTAGTTTGTTCAGACACTCATGACTCTCTTTGTAATGAAAGAATGGAAGGTATTAAAAAAAGACTGAGTAACAGTGGCAAGAACAGTCAGCATGTGTTCAAATGAGGGAGGTCGTGTTTTACCAACATGCTGCAATTCTATAAAGAAGCAACAAAAGGATGTGATCAATGTGGAGCATAAGATATTATTTATCTGTACTTTCAGAAAACATTTGATAAGGTGCCACATGAGTGGTTGGGCATCAAACTAAAAAGTGGGAGTTCAGGGTGATGTTTGTAGATGGGTGCAGAATTGGCTCAGACACAGGAAGCAGAGGGTGATGGTGTGGGGAAACTTATCAGAATTGGCCGATGTTAAGAGTGGTGTTCCACGGGGGTCAGTGCTAGGGCCGCTGCTATTTTTAATATATATAAATGATTTGGATAGGAATATAAGTAACAAGATGGTTAAGTATACAGACGATACCAAGATGGATAATCTAGAATCCATTGAATCATTACAGAGGGACTTGGACAGCATACAGCCTTGGGCAGATTTGTGGCAGATGAAATATAATGTCAGTAAATGTAAAGTATTACATACAGGAAGTAAAAATGTTAGGTTTAAATACACAATGGGCAGTCGGAAAAGCAAGAGTACACCTTATGAGAAGGATTTAGGAGTTATAGTGGATGCAACACTTTCAACTTCCAGACGGTATTTAGAAGCCATTAAGAATGCTAACAGAATGTGAGGTTATATAGTGCCTTGATGTGTGGAGTGCAAGTCCAAGGAATTTATGCTTACACTTTATAACACACTGGTGAGGCCTCATCTGGAGTACTGTGTGCAGTTTTGGTCTTCAAGGCATTGCAGTCATAGGGAATTTCCAGAGGGAAGGACGGCGCTCCTTGATGCCAATAATGGATGCTCAGCATTAGACTTCGACAACTGGAGGAGGGCCCCCCTCGGTATCAGAACACATGCCCCTTCAGTTATTTTAAACTATGCCCCACTTTGTACGTAATGTAGAATTTGCAGAGCACCTTTCTTGCTCATCGGATTCTTCTTCGATCTAGAGGATTGAAACACCAGCCAAATTCCAGCTTTCATTCAGGCATCCGTGTTTAGGTGTTATCAAGCATTTCAGCTAGTGGCTGTATAGAGCCTGACTTTTCCTTGTTTTTTTTTGTTGATTAAAGTGTTGAAAATTCTAACTTTTGCCATATTCTAGTATAATTTTCATCATTTTTTTATATATATATATATATATACAGTATAGATTTTTTTTTTATTATTTTTAAGTTTGACATGTTGGATTACCTATTTTTTTCTGCGCCCATATCAAGAACTTTCTTTCTCTTTCATCATATCTGTGGTTTTGGGTCTGTGCCCTCAACAGACACCTGCATTTTCTTAGCAACATCTTTGTAACATTTTTTTTGGTACTATTGATCCATTCTGGTACAAACTGCTAGCAGAACACAGTGGTAAGAAATTCAAACCTGTTCTCAGTTTACAAGGACAGACCCATAAGGACATCAGATTAGGCCCAGGGTTTTATTTATATATTACTAGCTGCTTGTGGACTCCCTAACAGTTTAACTATATTCATAAACTTGGAGAGGCGTCAGCTAACTCTTAAGAATGACCCTGTGCAGAGGACGTGGACCCACCTGGGCTTACTGCCCCACTGGCTTTCATAAGAAGACACTGGCGATACCGTATCTTAGCCGAATCGCTGGTATATGAGTCCTATTAATGTTTGTCTCGAGAAAGTAACTCCAGATAGACAATGTATTTTTGTGAAAACTTCAGGCTTTGCCCTGCGTTGCTGAGATGTTTTACTTGCATGTTGTTGAGCTGCGGCGTTTGCTTCGTTCCAACGTTGTGTCATTAGCATGACGTTGCTGTTGCACGGCAGTGTTTGCTGCACACAGGTCTTTCATAATGAGAAGTGAGGTGCATGCAAGGGCGGAAAAAATGTAAAAGTGCATACATGCGCCATCTAGTGGCTGTGGTTGAGCGTAAGCAGAGCGCACTGCTCCATACACACACACACACACTCTCACACACATGTCTTTTGTTTTTACACAGTATGTCTAATTGGTGCCCTGGTTAACACAGCAAGTTATTAATAAGTGTTAACATTCGTCTTTCTTCCTCGTGTGTTTATTCTGCACTAGTCTGTCGATGTCTTAAACTGTTCTGAAAATGAGAACACAGCAAAAAACTCAATGCTTCCACCCAATGTATTCTTTAAGTTTATTTTTATTTATTTATTAATTTATTATTTATCAATGGATATTTCGATTGGTTGTTTTATTTGACTTCTGAGTCTGTATTCTTTTTTATGTTTCTGCTGTATGTATTTGAATATCCCCATGCGATTAATAGTTTTATCTGATCTAAATTTACCAAAATTAAAAGACTATAACACTAACTGGATGTGGTCTTTAGGACAAAAAACAACCCAAAGACTCCCTAGCAGCTTTATTGTATTCGTAAACTTGGAGAAGCATCAGCTAACTCTTAAGAACTGCCCAGTGCAAAGGACATGGATCCACCTGTGCTTGCAGCCCCACTGGCTTTCAAAAGAAGACACTGGTGATACCATATCTTAGCTGTATCGCTGGCATATGAGTCCTATTAATCTTTGTCTCAAAAAAAAATCCTTCAAAAAGACAATGTTTTTAGTGAAAACCTTGCCCTCTGTTGCTGAGGTGTTTCAGTTGCACTTTGATGAGCTGCAAAATTTGCTTTGTTCTGACGTTGTGTCTCTTCATCTGTGTCATTAGCATGAAGTCCTTGTTGCGTGCTGGCGTTTGTTGCACAAATGTCTTTCATAGTGACGAAAAAATGTAAAAGTGCATGCATGCACCATCTAGTGGCTGTGGTTGAGTATAAGCAGAACAGACTGCACCATTCAAACACAGGTCTTTTGTTTCTATATATCTAATGTTAAAGTACTGCACATCCCAGATATCTGGACCCAACTGAAAGCTTAATCCATTTGTAAGAAGAGAATAGCTGGACAAACAAAAAATATTCTAATCTACTGCAAAAGTTTTTGAAAAAGACGTGTATTTGTCATGAGCTCAGTAAAACAAACTCTCGTTGTACACAAGTGAACACCATTATATGATAAGACATTAAGACAGTTGGTTTCACCAGAGATCATTCAAGTATGTCTTTAGCCCGTGGGAATTGAAATCTCATTTTCCATTTCTGGGTGTCTTTGAACTGGAGCCTCAAGAGCAAAGCATTAGCCGACTCTTGATGGCACAGTGCGCCATTGTTTGGCCCACTCACTCAATTTCGTATCAATTTACTGTCAACAAAAAGCGCCGCCTGTACTGGTTTAGATTGTGGGAGCACAAGAAGCCACTTGGAAATGATGAGAATGTGCAAACTCCATGTTAACAGTGAGAAAATCCTAGATCATACGTAGGGGTATAGCATAGCAGGCTAGCAATTGTGCTGCTTTGATATGAGGGAGCTTTTAATGTTGATGAAAAGTTATAAAAATTATATCTGTAGGTCATGTTGTTCCAGATTGGGATGGGAAAACAAAGTTTCTCCTACAAAGGAAAACATTCATGGCCAACCCTAATTTTGTGCATGTCAGGCTGATATCGTCTCTACCTCCTAAGATTAAGTACTGAGTGCCGCTTTGATCATTGCTGAAAGATGTTTAAAGGTCCAGCTTCTGGTGGATCAGCATTCACATCACACTAGGGAGGAACTTCAGTCGGCATACAGGCCCCGTGTAAGTCTGTTAAATTTCACATCTGAGAATGCACTCAGAGATGAAGTCGAAATGAATTCATCTTCACTGAGGGCCTTGAAAAATGACAGCTCCTTAGCTGAGAGTGACTGGGTGAAGGTCTTGGCCTATCAGCCAGCAAACCTAGTCAACGATGCTGCTTTATGGCTTTTTAATTTGTAGCCCTTGGATACAAAGGGTTAAACGACCCTGATTTGCATTAATGGGCTGCACAAGTGTTTCTTCATGCTGTAGCTTGTCATGATATGCCACAGGAAAACGCTATATCAAATAATCTTTGTTGTACTGTGCTAGATTGTATTCAAAGTCTGAGTCTAAGCAGGAAGACTTGTGTAATAATTTTCATTGCATAGTTTTTGTTCAAAATATTTAGATAGACTACTCAGTCTTTATTTTCTTCTTAAACACTTTATGAACAATAACAACAACATTCATTTATATAGCACATTTTCATACAAATAATGTAGCTCAAAGTGCTTTACATGATGAAGAAAGAGAAAAGAGACAAAGCAAGAATTAAAATAAGACAAAACTCATTAACATAGAATAAAAGTAAGGTCCGATGGCCAGGGAGGACAGAAAAAACAAAAAAAAAACAGACGGCCGGAGAGAAAAAATAAAATCTGCAGGGGTTCCAGGTCACGGGACCGCCCAGCTCCCTCTAGGCATTCTGCCTAACATAAATGAAATAGTCCTCTTTGTATTCAGGGTTCTCATGGAAGGACTTAATGATGACAGTTACATGGACTTCTGGCCTTTAATCCATCAATGTAGGGACATCACGGTGCTTTGATCAGGTGGTGGTGGCGCAGGTCGCCACCACAGAAAACCGGAAAAAGAACAGAAGAGAGAGTAGGGGTCAGTACGGATTTTAGAGCCACCATGAATAGTAATGATAATTAATTAAATATGCAGAGCATCAGGATTCAATTAAAATGAAGCTATGAGGAAGCCATGTTAAAGTAATGTGTTTTTAGCAGTTTTTTAAAGTGCTCCACTGCATTAGCCTGACAAATTCCTATTGGCTGGCTATTCCAGATTTTAGGTGCATAACATCAGAAGGCCGCCTCACCACTTCTTTTAAGTTTAGCTCTTGGAATTCTAAGCAGACACTCATTTGAAGATCTAAGGTTACGATTTGGAGTATAAGGTGACAGACATTCCGAAACATTAATAAGATGGAGTGAGATTATTTAAGGCTTTGTAAACCATAAGCAGTATTTTAAAGTCAATTCTGAATGACACAGGTCATTCATGAATGGAGGCAGGACTGTAGAACTTTACCAAAAATGGCAATGAGGCTGCAAGCAGATACTGGCAGGTGTGCAAAGTACCCCCAAAAACTTGGCTCAGAAATGGCTCAGAAGTGTTTCAGACAGATAATAAAAATCGGGAGTGGTCTCCCCTAGACTTTCTGGTACACTCAGATATGGGGATGGATATTTGAGGAGTAAACTGCAAGACAATGATTATATTTTTACCAGTAACGGCGCACTTCACGATTGCGTGCAGTGAATACACTTGGTGTGAGCATTCATAGTTTTCATCCTCTTTCTCTGTACGTTTAGCATTCGTTTGCTCAGAGGTTGATACGTTTGCTGCTTCCTGAGCAGCTGTTCTTTTCTCCACCCTAGCGGCCCGCTTCTTCTCTTCTTTCGTTGGCATCTTTTTGCGTTAAAACTGATTAAGTCAGTGTTTGTGTTGCAATTACTTGGTACGTTTTCCTTAATTTTTCACTTAAGCTAGCACTTAAGTCTTCAATCTGCCTCAAGAATGATTTAAGATATGAAGAGGTAAGGGAAATGACAGTGAAGGTGGCAGGTATGAGAACAGCACCTGTACGCATGCTGCCCAAGGCCGCCCTGCTGGCTGCTGCCAAGAGTTGAATCTACAATAAAATAAAATAGAAATAAAAAGAGGAATAACCTTGGAGATCAATCATCACCCCGAAAGCGGATAGTAGACGTCACATAGTATATGTGAACCAAATTTCAGGTCAATAATAACGGTTTGCAAGCTACAGGCGATTTAAAATCCTGGACAGACAAACAAACAGCCACAGTAGAGTATTATATAAAAAGATATTATGCACATTAAAGAACCATCAACAACAAATCAAATCAAAAATAATAATGTATTGAACAATTGTTATAAAAGTAAAGTTTAATAAATCTGCAGCTGTATGAATAAAAAACTACCACTTCCGGTTAGCAGAAATAGCTCAAGTTGATAGAAATCTACATTTTGTACCTAATACTTGCATGCAAAATTTTGTTGACCTAACTGAAAGCGTAATTAAGTTATCGTGTTTACACGCACACAGACACACAGACACACCGACATAATTCCAAAAAATAGTATTTTCGGACTCAGGGAGGTCTAAAACGTCGAGATTCATCAAAATCTCAAAATTTAATTTTTGAACGATTTCAATACTTTACCTACGAGAAAGTAAATCGGACTCAGGAAATTCTAAAACGCCATCATTCATCAAAATCTCAAGGTCGAATTTTTGGATGATTACAATACATTCCCCATGCTTTGTATACGAGAAAGTAAAAAGTGGAACTGCCAGTAAAAAGCAATCAATAATCCTACTTAATGCCAACAGGGAGGCACTCAACATTATATATAATACTATGCTCACGAACATTGGGGACTTCTGGAGTTCCACGTACAAATGCAGGAAGAACATTAATCATGTTACTTCAGTCACTTAAAATGGATGAATAAAAAGCACATGATTTTTAGTCCAACCAAGCTCTTTAAAAACTGTTTAATTAATTAATTGTTTTTTTCTTGCTGTCCCATGAAAGCGAGAAAGGATGATTTGGCTAGATGTCTCACAAGGGGTGATGGAGGACTGCTGCAGAGAGAAGGACGCCTCCTGAGCAGCAGTGGCGATGGCAGAAAGGGTCTGTCGCAGACAAAGCATTATGCAACTGCTGGAGTTTCAGAACAACACTTTAATTTTCAAGATTTGCTTTCAAAATTTCAATGAAAAGTGCAACAAATTATGCCTCAATATCCATCCAGCTATATCCTAACTACAAGGTCACAGGGGTCTGCTGGAGCCAATCCCAACTAACACAGGGCGCAAGGCAGGAAACAAACCCCAGGCAGGGCGCCAGCCCACCACAGGGCGCGCACACCCACACACACCAAGCACACACTAGGGACAATTTGATCGCCAATCCACCTAACCTGCATGTCTTTGGACTGTGGGAGGAAACTGGAGTACCCGGAGGAAACCCACGCAGACGCAGGGAGAACATACAAACTCCACGCAGGGAGGATCCAGGAAGCGAACCCGGGTCTCCTAACTGCGAGGCAGCAGCGCTCACCTTTAATAACTCACCTTAATCAAAGGATAAGTGTCTTTTATTGATAATTCTGTAAATTGTTAAGATTAAGGGATGATGTTATTACTGGATGCTCATGTCTAGCCAGCTATGTGTTGTCTCTGTTTGTGAATCCCGAGCCCAAGTTTTAATATTGTTGAGGTGCAGTTCTGAAATTGGTCTGTGTGTCTACAGCATGTATTAGTGATGCTGATTATGTATTCACGGTGGCGCAGTGGGTAGCGGTGCTGCCTCACAGTTAGGAGACCCGGGTTCGCTTCCCGGGTCCTCCCTGCGTGGAGTTTGCATGTTCTCCCCGTGTCTGCGTGGGTTTCCTCCCACAGTCCAAAGATGTGCAGGTTAGGTGCATTGGTGATTCTAAATTGTCCCTTGTGTGTGTGTGTGCCCTGCCCGGGGTTTGTTTCCTGCCTTGCGCCCTGGGATTGGCTCCAGCAGACCCCCATGACCCTGTCGTTAGGATATAGTGGGTTGGATAATGGATTATGTATTGATGGTTGTTCACTTTGTGTCTGTTCTAATCTGGTCACATTAGAGACACCAGTGTCAATGGTACACATAATAGTGTTTGTATAGAGTGCTGCACTTTTCCTTTATAGCTACAGTTTCTGCTTGTGGGTGCACAGCTTTTTATAAACTACCACAGCGTCTGCCTAACAGTCCAAATTAATCCAAATTAGCATCTTTCACTTTAAGACTCTGTGTTTCTTCATAACAGATACATTGTACCCAAGCCAATTTAAGGTTATGGATGGTCTTTGGTTTTTTCTCACTGAGTTGAAGAACAAAAAAGGCTGCACTGGTGAGTTGCTTACCTTCACTCCCTTCAGCTAAAATAGCATTGTCATTGGTTTGAAGGAGTCCCAGCAGTGTTTCTTGACACACTTCTTTTGAATAATTTATTGGCTGAAAGTAGTCAGAGTTAGTGTGTCACAGAGAGGACAGGCCACATTTTTCATGATGACACTTAGTTTTGCCTTCTTCTCTTCTCCTGTTCTACCTCCTGGGGGTCAAATGTGTGTCACATATCTGAGCCTGCCTTCTTAATTAATTTGTTAATGTGGTGTGCCTCTCTAGAAGTGACGTCATTGGACAAGCATACCATAATGTAGAAAATCACATTGGCCACCACAGAGCTACAGAATATGTAATTGTCAGTACCCACATTAAAGGACCGCAGTTTCCTGAGTGTCCACTCAGCTTGTCACTAATGTGGGCCCACAAGTACTTGTAGAAGTGGACCACCCCCCCTCCCCGAATAGTGTCCGGACATAGAGGGTCTTTGGTGAAACGATAGTCAATAATCAGTTCCTCGGTTTTGCTGATGTTAAGGTGCAGACAGTTCTCAGAGTTCTCCAGTTGACTCCTATACTCTGTCTCGTTCTTCTTATCGATGCACAAATCACCAGAGAAGGTGTGCACGTCACCTGACCTGGTGTTATATTTATAGCCTCAGGTGCACAAGGTGACAAATCTGACATTGTGCCACTGTCCTCTCTTCATAGATTTTTGTTTCTTTTGGCAGAGTCAATAGAGTCTGCGGCACCCTTAATGCACTTTGAGTGTCAATACTTGCTAAAAGCGTCACTGCAGCCCGAGGGCTGACATGCGGACTTGAAGCTCTCTCTTCAGACACCCGATTGTCCACAGCTGTCAAACGCTCTTGGCTGCTTCATTCATGATTCTCAATTGAATGATCACACTGTGCACGTCGATGAGCTTTTAGAATAATGAAGCGCCTCAGGGAAGTGTTTGATATCACAATTTACATTCCTGCGAAAGTCACAAAAGTGAGCACCAATAATGCTGAGCAGCATTGAGGTCTGCTTTACATTGCAAGGATTATTTGTATCCATAGAGGCATTTTCAGAAAAAATGTTAAAATCAGGTGATATTTAAGGTGATATTTATTTAATATCCCTTCCCTCATATTTGTGTATTTTAATAAGAGGTTATATTTTTGTAAGTCTTATTAAGAATTAATAATTCATTATTAAAATGTACAAATAGTAGTGTGATTTGAAATGGAATAAAAAAGGCATTTTAATTTCTGTACCTTACATTTACAGAAAGTAGGCAGTGTGGAAACCAGCCTCGACACAGACAGGCTGATGGTTTAGACACCATAACACGTTTATTCATATTATTTACAGTTTCAAGTCCCAAAGCACACAACCCGGTGCCCCTGCACCACACACCCTTAGTTCAGGCCTCTTTAACGTCCAGCCTTCCTTCACCACCTCTACTCCTCTCCTCCGAGCTTTGTCCTCTTCCACCCGACTCCAGCTGACGAATGGAGGGAGGCGGACCCTTTTAAGTCCACCCGGACGTGTTCCAGGTGCCTCCTGACGAGCTTCCTGCGGTACTTCCTGGTGTGGCGGAAGTGCCGCATGAGTACCTGGAAGCACTCCGCGTGTCCCTGGTATTAATTCCGCCAGCACCTCTGGGTGTGGCGGAAGTGCTGACGTTCAGGGCTTCACAGGCGTCTGGGCGCCCCCTGGCGATGGCCACAGGTCCCTATAGGGTTAAGCTTCCATGCTGTGTTCCTGTGGCCCCCATACCAACCAGGGTGGCTGCCCTCTTGAGGTCCGGAGGAGGCATAGTCCCTCTCCCTGTCCTTCCAGGCATCCCGGCTGAGCACAGCCCCCAGCCGCCTGCCCCAGCAGTTACATTTGAATGCAAATAAAAACAAGAGAAAAATAACAAGCAGAAAAATAACTCACAGGTTACAAATGACTTATGGTCAAAAACAGAAGAGGAATAACTCGTAAGTGGTATAAAGTCAAAGTAAAAGGCTGAGCCTCCTTCATGACTACCCAGTTCTGCTTCTACCTTCAGACATTTACTGTATTTATTTTTTTGGAAGGAGAAAGGTTACTGAACATTGGCAACTTTGAAAGAATTCCACTGTTGATTAATATTGTATTAATAACACTAAAATGAAATGTTTGATATGTGCATTTTATCTATCTATCTATCTATCTATCTATCTATCTATCTATCTATCTATCTATCTATCTATCTATCTATCTATCTATCTATCTAACTATATATATATTGTGATGTGTGACTCTCTGTCTTGCACCCCAAAACACGAGGCTGAGTCTCAGTACTTTAGCAAAACCAGCTTTATTCAGCTTGAAACAGGAACAGCATGCTTATTTATTGCAGCGGGATCTCCCACTCTCCTATACACAGACACAGCAGTCAGGCAGGGTCGTGGCCAAGTAATCCTGTTCCCTGCAGTTACAACGTTCCTTGCATCACCCGTAGACGGCCGGTGACCGTAATCTTTTCAGATATCTTTTTGCAGTGAGCTACCACAGAGGTGGGAGCCCTCAGTTGCCCTGGCAACTGACAGGCTATCTTCCATAGATACGGCGATCGCACTATGGGATGCTCTTCGGCATGTTGTCCCATTTGGGGAAGCCCCAAAAAAGTTTATAAACCTTACAATATGTATCAGCTGTGTTACCCATCTAAGATGGGTTAAAATGTAAGGAATCAACTTAGACCTCACCATTAACATTTGCAGTGCAACATATCCCAGTTTACATTGCTCAGAGTCTCTTACCTACTCAGATGTTGTAGACATAAGGTACCCTTAGATCTACCACACTGTGACATCTCTCAAGTTTACATCTCATCTGAATAGGTAGTTGAGATGGGCCATTCATTTGAAAAAATATAATAACAAGCAACAAGCCAGAGGCTAAATCTTAACATTAACAATTAACAATATTTATTTATAACATTAACATTCATTAAAAAACAAAATGTTTATCAAAAAAAGGCTGCTAAATACAGAGAGCTCCAGCGAACTAATAAAAAAATACAAACACTTCATACAGAAAAGTACTTACTGTAGTACTTTGCACACACCTGATTAGCAGCAGCACTGTAACTGAGGCCCATTGTCTTAGAAAATTTCCCAGGCAAAGCCGGATAACACAGCAAGTTATTACTAAGTGTTAACATTTGTCTTTCTTCTTCATGTGTACATTCTGTACTAGTCTGTCGATTTCTGAAACGCTTCTGAAAATGAGGATACAGCAAACAATTCAATGCTCTTTTATTTATTTATTAATTTATCAACTGATTTATTGATTGGCTGTTTTATTTAACCTGTGAGTCTTTATTATTTTTTTTTTTTTTAAGTTTCTGCTGCTGTATGCATTTGAATTTCCCCATGGAATTAACAAAGTTTTATCTAAGCTAAACAAGTTTACCAAAATTAAAATATTGTAACACTAGCTGTATGTAGTCTTTGGGACAAAAAACAACCCAAAGATTCCCTAACAGTTTTACTGAATTCGTGAGCTTGGAAAGGCTAACTCTTAAGAATAACGCCGTGCAGAGGACATGGATCCACCTGTGCTTGCAGCCCCACTGGCTTTCGTAAGAAGACACTGGTGATACCATATCTTAGCCATATCGCTGGCATATGAGTCCTATTAATCTTTGTCTTGAGAAAATACCTCCAGATAGACAATGTTTTTAGTGAAAATTTCAAGCCTTACCCTCCTTTGCTGAGGTGTTTCACTTGCATGTTGTTGAGCTGCGGCGTTTACTTCGTTTCGACGTTGTGTCATTAGCATGACGTTGTTGTTGCTGCACACAGGCCTTTCGTAGTGGGAAGTGAGGTGCTTTCAAGTACCAAAAAAATATAAAAGTGCATGCATGTGCCATCTAGTGGCTGTGGTTGAGCGTGAGCCGAGGGCACTGCTCCATACACACACACACACAGGTCTTTCGTTTTTATATGTCTAATTGGTGCCCTGGACAAGTGACAGAGGCAAAGAAAGAGAGTCGCATTGCAGACTGCTTGTTTCACGTGTTACTCACACACAGTGTTCGTGGTGTGTCGTTCCCAGACTGTCTCCAGCCTGGCATGGATTGGCTCAAAGAAGTAATAATAATACTAATAATAATACATTTTATTTATTTGTAGGTGCCTTTCTAAACACTCAAATACAAAATTTAAAATCAGACAGTTTTAAACAAATGAGTTTTAAGTTTAGATTTGAAAAGTGAAAATGACTCAATATTTCTAAGCTCATATGGTAGTGAGTTCCAGAGCTGGGGAGCAGAGCAACTGAATGCTAAGGTAAAACGGATGAAGGGGACATTCATCTGGATGGAGGAAGAGGATCTAAGGGTGCGGGTGGGAATGGCAACATGGAGGAGGTCAGACAGATATGGAGTGGCAAGGTTGTGGATAGCCTTAAAAGTTAACAAAAGAATTTTGAATTCAATTCGGAGCTTAACTAGAAGCCAGTGAAGCTGCTGCAAGACGGGAGTGATATGGTGAATAGAATAGTAATGATGAGGGCAGCTGAATTCTGGACTAGTTTAAAAAGCTTATAAAGAGATTTGCAAGACAGACCAAAGAAAAGGGAATTGCAATAATCTAGACGAGAAATGACAAGTGGGAAGATGGAACTGTGACCTCAAACCCCACAGTGACAGATTGGCATGGGCAGTAGGCACAGAACAGGAGAATGAGGTGTGGTGAGGGAGACAGGAGGTGAGACTCACAGTAAGAGCAGGGTGGAACCGAAACACAGCCTAGCATGGACACTCAGGTTTGTCTGCTGTATAACCGATGGGCCTTCCCAGCCGTCGCGCTAAGAACTGCAGCACTCATCTCTAACTACAGTCATACAGAACTATTTTCATGCAGCAATTACAGAACTATGTAATGTCATTTAAAAGCAGTCTTTACAATTAGATTGGATTTTGTTTTTCTTTTTAAGAACATCAACCTCATCAGTGTAGCAGACCCCCAGGGGCCAACAGCCCCAAATCTAAAAACAACTCAATACTGACTGACCAAAAGTTGTCCTTTCCACTGTAGGAGCATTTATACTGCAACCAGTTTAACAGATTAAGGGCCTCGCTGCACCAGTGGTGATTTAGGTGTGTCATACTAAAGGGGTGAACACTGATTTGATTAATTATTTTCTGTTGTATATTTGTAATTAATTAAGACTACATTGCAGAGATCAGTTTTCAGATTCATAATAAAGAGTCATTTTCATGTTGATCAATGTCAGATTAAATCGGCTGTAACTCAATGTTGTATGACAACAAAATACGAAGACGTCCAATAGGGTCAATACTTTTACAGATACTGTGGGGTAAATGAGTGTAAACAGATTTAGTCTTTGCTCTTTGAAGAGTTATATACAAAAATAATTTGAAAAGAACTGAGGCTCATGGATGCTGGCCTGGATTCCCACACTCGCAGATACTCACATTTATTTATTTTTTTAACCTTCTCGATTCAATTCAGGATTGCCAGTCTATCCCAAAGATTTGCAGCTCAGGAACCATGACAGTACTCGTACTCATTCATTTGTTTTCATTTTACTGGGGACTGGAGATTATCCCTCAATGTATTTAATCATGAATGGGACCGCCTGTCCATTACAGCACATCATTTATTTATATGCCATTTTTTTATACAAGCGATTAGTGCATTCACACAGCACACACTCTCTTTAATTTTATAGCCTGCTATTTTCAATTCAGAGTCACCTGGGCTGAAGCCAATGTCACAAGTATCCAAAATTGAACAATACAATACAATACAACACAATACAATATAACTAAATTTTATATATAGTGCTCTTCACTGAGTGCAAGCACAGAGCAGTGTGAACGATTCTTAGTTAAAATACAAGATTATACTAATTATTTAATACAGAACTGGTACACTTATAAGTGCAGATTTGTTAAAACACACAAAGTGCAAGGTAAAAACTGATTAAACAAAAACAGAAACCATCAATATTTATCCATTAATTAATTAATGAACTCTGGTCAGTTGACAATGGAGGAGATTAAAATTGTAAAAGAGAAAGTCAAAGACACAGTCACAGTCGTGGAGATTTCGGCCAACTGGCCGCCGAGCCGCTCCTGGGTTTTCTATAGTGGAGTCTGTGCTGGATGTCAAATCTGATGAAAGAATCTTCCCATCTGATGATTCCAGTGCTCCTTTATCCGAGATGACTTTTCCATACACAGGAGAGCAGCCTGGCATTAAGTGCCACATTCAGATACAGAGAACAGAAACAGAATAGAGGAGGGTTGATAATGGTGTAAAGATATTCTGATATTTATATTTCTGTACAAACGACTAACAACCAGAAATGCAGTATGCAGTGATAATCGGCAGCTCTAGTCAGGGCATCCTAAATTGGAGTGGTGAGTCTTCAGCTGGGACTTAAAACCTGAGACTGAAGGGCCATCTTTTATATTAGCAGGCCGATCATTTGGGGACCTATAACTAAAAGTGTGACCACCTACTGTCAATTTATTAATCCTTGAGTCTTCAGTAGGCCGGTATCTTGAGATGTTAACGTGTGCTGTGGTTATTATGTAATGATAAGTTTAGATAAGTGGATGACCGTCCATTACAGCGTGCATCCACACAAATTCCTTCTCACTCATGAACTTTCTTAACCTGCTGATTCCAAATTATTATGAGTCTATACATGCAGTGTAGAAGCCATCTCTGTTGGGTGCCAGGTCACACTCATTCACACACACCTACACTTGCTGATTCTCACTCAAGCAGCATGGCTCACGTCTGATAAATGAATCCACTTTAAGATGTTGTTCTTAAAGGTTGTGGCTCCTCGAGGTCTGAATGTCTGTGTAGCTCATTTACACTCTCGGGCTGAAGGTGCCATTTGCAGGGCTATCAAAGAGCGAAAGTGGGAGCCAAAGCACTGGCAACTGAATGTGCATTAATATCCAACAATGGGCCAGATGAGGGGAATTTTGCTCTTTTAATTGCCCCATTATCTGAGCTGATATCTCGCCAGGCAGCCTCCAGATTCACTCCTCCGCAGGGAAGTGCAACCACAATGTGTGTGTGGGAGGAAGGTGACAGCTTCAGGGGGAAGCCGTCACAAGGGCAACAAACACTTTACCACATCTCCAGTCGTTATAAATTATGGAATTGTGAAAGTAATCTACAAAAATAAAATTGCCCCGCATTCTAATGATTAAGAAGGTGAGCCAACTTACTGCTAGACGGGGGTTAAGACAGCTAGGTAAGCCATCAAATGACATAATGCAGATTTTCTCCCGTGCGTAGAAATGTGCTGCCTGCTCTTTCACAAATGATAATGATGTTCTGTTATGCAATCAGCTTTGATGTGGAAAAGGCTTTTAAAGTGCCTACTGGATCCTCACCGCCTTCTGCCGTGTGCAATGCAAATTCCCAACAGTACGGTGCTGCGGCTGGAGCCCCCTATAGTGTCTGCTGGAGTCACTCCAGTTGCCAGCCTATTTCTTATTTTTTATTTTTCAATATTCTATACTAACAGGAGGAAACATTTTTCATTTGCTGTTTCAAGGAGAGGAAGACTCTCTCTGACATGGCAGTATAATCTAAATCTAAAATAGGGTGTAGTTCACTCTGTGGCGAGCGGCCAGGCAGCCAGTGAGCTGCCATTTCTGTTTTGTTTCCGTATCCTTTTAGGTGAGTCGCGTGGTGGTACTGTGGTTAAGACTGCTGACTGAGTGCTGCACAAACACGGGTTCAATTCAAGACAGACAGATAACTAGGAATGGCACTATAAGGTAGAAACATAGTACTTTACTTGTCCCAAGGGAGAAATTTGCAAGAAAGTATTTGGACCCTGTCACTTTCTGCATATTTTATAGTGGATACATTTCTATCTGCACTCATTGTCCCATAATGACAAAATGCAAACATGTTTTAAGAAAGGTTTACAGATTTATGAAAAATCACAAACTGAAATCTCTCGCTCGTGTAAGCATTCAGACCCTTTGCTGCAGCACTCCAGACTGTGGTCAGGTGCCTCCTGTTTGCTTTTATGATCCTGTAGATGTATCTAGAACTTGACTGGAGTCCACCTGTGACAAACTGAAATGACAGGACAGTGTTTTGAAAGTCACACACCCGTGTGTTAGAAGGTCCCACAATTCACACTGCATTTCAGGACAAACACCAAGCCACAAAGTCCAAGGAGCTCCCTGTAGACCTCCACAATAAAACCATGGTGAGGGATCAATCAGGGCAAAGGGTATAAAACCATTTCTAAAGTTATGAGTGTTTCCAGTAGCACAGTGGCCTCAATAATTGTGAAATGGAAGACATTTGGAACCACCAAGAATCCTCCTAGATTTGTTCGTTCAGCCAAACTGAGTAACCAGGCAAGCAGAGAGCTTCAGGAGATCTTTACTGAGATGAAAGAACCTGTTGGAAGGACAACCATCTCAGGAGCACTCCATCAATCAGGTGTTTACTGTATAGTAGAATGGCTGCACGGAAGCCACTCATGAGTAAAGAGCATATGACAGCATGAGGAAAACAATTCTCTGTTCTGTTGAGACAAAAGCTGAACATTTTGGGGAGAACCCTAAGCACTAGACACTGCTCATCATCTTACTAATACCATTCCTTACGGTGAAGTATGGTGGTTGCAGTTTCATGCTATGGGGTGCTTCTCTGTGGCAGGGACAGAGAAACTGGTCAGAATTGAGGGAAGGATGAAGGCAGCCAAGAACAGAGAGGTACTTGAAGAAAACCTGCTCTAGAAAGTTCACATTTCTTCATGACAATGACACAAAGCATACAGCCAAGACAATGCTGGAGCAGCATTGGAACAAGTGTCTGAGTGTCTGTGAGTTTCCCAGCCAAAGCCCAGACTGAAACCACATAAAACGTCTGAGGAGAGACCTGAAGAGGGGAGTTTCCAGAAGCTTTCCATTCAGTATAAAGGGCCTTAAAAGGATCTGTCAGGAATGATGGGATACACTGCCCAAATCCAGGTGTACAAAGCTTCTAGAGACCTACCCAAGAAGACTCAAGGCTGTAATTGCCGCCAAGGGCTTCTACAAAGTATTGAATTAAGGTCATGAATACTTTTATGAATGGGAGATTTCAGTTTTAGATTTTTAATACATTTGGAAACCTTTCTGAAAACATATTTTCATGTTGTCATTATGGGTTTTTGAGTACATATTGATGAGTGAAAAACTACAAAATTGTTCTTTTAAAATTAAATCTATAGCACGATAAAGTGTGCAAAAAGTGAAGGAGTGTGAATACTTTCTGAATCCACTATAGATTTTATAGAAACTAAAGAAATATTATAACAAACAACAACAACAACCACACTGAAATACACAAAAAGAATTTCAAAAACAAAGAAGTTCAGGCTTGGCTAATGACAAGAGAGCAGTTACAGCAAGGCGCTATAAAGGGGCATTGGCATAGGATCCTCTATAGCGTTGCTTGAACCACATCATCTGAAAAATTCATTGGTAGTCCAGTCCCAGCCTCCCAAAGTTCTTCTTGATATGGGATGTGAGTGCCACTTGTCTGTAGTCATGAGGTGAGGAGCTGGCTGCCTTCTTTAGATCAGGAACAATGCAGGATGTTCTGCACAGCAGTGGCACTTTCTTTCTGAAGACTTAGTGACAGAATGAGCATGAAATGAAAGATACCACAGTGTTTGGTCAGCACAGGCCTTAAGTATTCAAGGACTAATTTGATCAAGTCCTGTGTCTTTCCCTGTGTGCAGCCTCCTCAGTTGTCTCCACACATATCCTTCTATCCAGGTTCTCTAGCTTTCTTCCCACATCCGAAAAATTGGCATAAAAAGTTATTAGGTGAACTGGCATGATAGTGCATATGTGAGTGTGCTATACAGCAGACATCTACTGTTAGGATAGACTCTAACCTCTAATGCCCTGAATGGAATGCACAGGTCTAAAAAAATGAACAAAAGATATTAGATGGATGTGTGTCATGAGTGGAGTAGCAATTATAGCAACATAAAATATTGAGAGGGGTGACAAAATACCACCAGGAAAACCAGGAGTTCACTAAGACCAAAATAGGCCTCACCTCAGCAAGAAAGAGATAGATAGATAGATAGATAGATAGATAGATAGATAGATAGATAGATAGATAGATAGATAGATAGATAGATAGATAGATA
>JANRMT010062812.1:4972892-4996790 GCA_026402145.1 Polypterus bichir lapradei | reverse complement strand
ATAGATAGATAGATAGATAGATAGATAGATAGATAGATAGATAGATATCAGGAAGGGAAATTTGTATTTTTACAGAAGCTCAAGAGAGAACACAGAGCTTCAGAAAAAGGTAATGTAAACCTTGAACAGTTTATTTAACCAGATAAAAGAAAGATAGATAGATAGATACTTTATTAATCCCAAGAGGAAATTCACATACTCCAGCAGCAGCATACTGATAAAGAACAATATTAAATTAAAGAGTGATAAAAATGCAGGTATAACAGACAATAACTTTGTATAATGTTAACGTTTAAACCCCCCAACCCCCTGGGTGGAATTGAAGAGTCGCATAGTGTGGAGGAGGAACGATCTCCTCAGTCTGTCAGTGGAGCAGGACAGTGAAGTACAGAATGGCGAAATAAGACTAAAGGATTTGTTCAAAACAACAATCCAAGGCAGATGAGTATAAAAACTATCTAACCAAAGACTAAATTCAGAAATCAGAAGAAAAATTCAATATACCAGGAATATCCAAAGGAAACACCTCTCATAATATGACATGCTCTCCACCACAACCAATGAACCCATAAAGGCTGAGGGTGGTCCTTCAGCAGTGACATTACGTTGTCCACACCTCTTGGTGTTTTCACCCACAGAAAATGAGAAACAGCAAAAATAAATCTTTCTATTATATAAAAAAAAATCCTGGGACGAGATGAGACTTTTTCAGAGAGACAATTTTCACGTCCCGTGAAACGAGACGTTGTGCCAAGAGATTTAACCACGTCCAGGGCCGGAAATAAAAGAAAAAGAGTAGATGACAAAGTAGAACGTCGTAAAGAGGTTTAAAAACATTTGCATGATACACATGCAGAGCAGGTTAGAGATAATGGAAGTACGAAAATTTGAAAGTCTCAAAAAAATTATAGTAAAGATCTTTGTGAAATAACGGAACAGCGAAAAGAGATTGAATATATTGTTCGGATTTAAACTTTAAGTCGGAGATTTGTAGATCGTCTACTTCGTGTTGCCATCAGGGAAAAGTAGTGTTTCTTCCTAATGAAGAGCCGTATCCATGAGAATTAAAAGATTTGTTGTTTGGTGAAAGTGAAATCCACATACGCGAGTGGCAGAGACATGAAGTTGCTGGTGCGTACGCAGGCCAGGGGGTTGGTGAGCAAAGCGAGCAGGAGGAAAGACCCCCTAGTAATACTCAAATACTAAAAAAAAAACATAATAATATTTAAAAAAATTACATAACAACAAAAAAACTCAAAAAAATAAGCATTAAAAAATGGCAAAAGCAGCAATTATATGGAAAAATAAGCATAAGTCAGGGAACAAACCCTCGCTGTAATATAACTAAATGGCATTCCACTCTGAGCTGACCCTGGCCTTGCAGCCAGTGCTTTTGGGATAGCCTGCAGACCTCTTCGTTTTTATATCAATTGACAGGTTTAGAATATGAATGCTCGTCTGTGGCAGTACAGTGTGTGTGTGTGTGTATGTGCCTTGTGATTGACTGGCATCCCATCTCGAGATGGCTCCAGCCTTGCTGCCCCCATTACCCTACATTGAAACAAAGAACAAACAGGTTACAAGAATGAATGATTGTTCTGGTATGTGTGAGTATGCCCTGTAATGGACTGCCATCCCCACCAGAGTTGGCTCCAGACTTCCCACTACCCAGTGTTGTCCAGACTCAATTATCCCAAGATACATTTACACCATTTTTTGCTCAGAGGGTACAAAGTTGCATATCCTGACCCCTTATCCTGCATATCCTGGGGTTTATTTCTGTTTTTCTATAGACTCTGTAGCTCTTTTTATTTTAGTGTTATTCTTAAAGCTTAACATAAATGAGACTGCCATTGCTGATCTTTGAGAGAAATGTTATTGATCAAAACAAGTGCTGTTACTGACTGCTGGTAATAAAACCACCACTTCTAATGGCAGGTGGCTGGCCAGGAATACCTGTAACATCCTTCCATTCATTCATCTGCTCATGACCCACAAAATTCTATTACAGTGTCGCAAGGAGAAGAAGCATATTACTTTTTGACTAGAGGGCAGCACTTCCATTACTTCATGTAGGACACTCAGAAGGGTGTAATAACAAAAGAAAAGTGTAGACAGAATCAGGACTGCTGTGCCTGTGGGGGCCTGGTGAGGGTATGGGGAGGTGGTTTGCCATGAAGTCACAGATCATCTTCTCTCATATGCAACACAGTCAAAGAAAGAGTGGATATTAAAAATATGAGGCAGCCATACATGTAAAAAGCCTTTGGTGGTTATAAGGTGCCTGTTCCATTAAGCCCCAGGTCTGCTTCATATGGGTCCAACCCACCAGGGTAACTGCTGACCCTTCTAACTTTAACAAGGGAAAACACAGGACTGCTTGAGTTCCCTTCATGTTAACTTCATGTTAACAAGGTCAGTGGACTCTCCCAGGACGTGTGGTAGTGTGCCAGGGTTCTTAAGAAAAGGCACAGTGGAATTTGGTTATTGAACACTTTCGGTGAGGGAGTCAGGAAAAGGCATTCAGATAATGAACTACATGGTGACCTGTGGTGTGGCCAGTTAAGAGACAGGCACACCAGGCAGCTTGGCTTATTATTTTCTATTTGCATTTTGTGTCCTGATCCTGTACCTGTTATCAACAGTAAGGCAGCTACACCCACTTCTCTGTCTTCTAGCTCTTCCTCTTATATGGGAAAACATCCAAGGGAGCCTATAGTGTGATAACAAACTGGCGTTTTCCTGACATGGACAACACGTCCCTCGTGTGAAGCCACCCTGTAGACCTTGAAAAAACATAGGAAGTGTGGCAACTAAGGACCAATGGAAACTCAGGGAAAGCATCAAGTGTGTTATCATGAATTGAAAAAGCCCAGTGTGAGGTGCTACAAGATTTACTGCTCGCCATCTTTGGACAGACACTTCCAAAATTTACCCTCACAGCATAGGATACTATCAGCTTGGGGAATCCTCAGGGGCACCCAGCCTAACATATACAATCACAAACCAAAGGGCTGGCTTCTACTCCCAAGGCAAAAGACCACAGATGAAGATGCAAGTCAGGGCTCTCATTGCTGGTATCTGGTCTGAGTGGGGTCTTGCGACATTTTGGAGAACTGAAAAGGCTCAGCTCTTTTAATCTTTTCTTAGAGTTCATCCCTTGTAGCCCTGGAATTACTCTTCTCTTCTCTGGGCCTTCTCTAGCGCTGCTATGTCCTTTTTGTAGCCTGGAGACCAAAACTGCACACAGTACTCCAGACGAGGCCTCACCAGTGTGTTATAAAGGATCAGCATAACCTCCTCTAAGGCGTTATATAACCTAACATTCTGTTAGCCTTCTTGATGGCTTCTGAACACTGTGTGGCAGTCGATAGCTTAGAGTCCACTATGACTTCTAAATCCTTCTCATTGGGTGTACTCGCGATTTTCAGACCTCCCATTGTGCACTCAAATCTAACATTCTTACTTCTTACATGTAATACTTTACATTTACTGACATTAAATTTCATCTGCTACCAATCTGGCCCAGCCTGTACACTGTCCAAGCCCTATGTGCTTTAAATTAAGTACTGTAGTTTTGAAATCTAGATGATGTAACACCAATTTAAATGTTATGTACATAGTGCCTGCCATGAACATTAGAACAATCTAGATGAGAACAGGCCTTTTGGCCCAAACAAAGTTCGCCAGTCCTATCCACTTAATTTCTCCAAAATAACATCCAGTTCAGTTTTGAAGGTCTCTAAAGTTCTTCTGTCTAGCACACTACTTGGTAGCTTACTCCAAGTGTCTATCGTACTTTGTGTGAAGAAAAAATTCATAATGTTTGATGAACTAATTTTAAAATAACAGTCTTGATCCACTGTATTAATTCCCTTCATAATTTTAAACACTTCAATCATGTCACCTCTTAATCTCCTTTTGCTTAAACTGAAAAGGCTCAGCTCTTTTAATCTTTCCTCATAATTCATCCCCTGTAGCCCTGGAATGATCCTAGTTGCTCTTCTTGGACTTCTTCCAGGCTTTTTGTAGTCTGCAGGCCAAAACTGTACACAATACTCCAGGTGAGGCCTCACCAGTGCATCTTATATCCATACAGACTCCTTTGCTATGTAATCTAGGCAAAATATGAAGAGGATGGAGCAGTTTAATCAAGAAAAGGTTTTTATTAGGATTCCAACTGGTCAGAAAGACTTCAGCTTCTGCTAGTGTGTCTGAGAATTCTCTATGATTCTGCTGTTTTCTGCAGCTTCTGCCCTTTTTACAATCTAAATTTCACTTTCGAAAGTTATTACTTTATGTTTTCATAACATATTTGGCAAACTATATTTTATTACTTCATAAAAAAAAAACTACAATACACATGGCATAATTAAGCATCCACGAATAATAACCTAATGTCCTACACTGTGCACGACATCAACAACAGATGACTAGTTCATGTTAGCAGGTTGCACAATATTGACCACAGTGCTCCAGTGAACAGGTACTTGAACTCGCATCTTCAGTTCAGTTTTGAAGTTCTCTGAAGTCCTCCTGTCTACCACACTACTTGGTCACTTATTCCAAGCATCTATGGTTCTCTGTTTAAAGGAAAACATCCTAATGTTGGCGTGTTTTACACCAACTTTTTTTATAAAGGAGCCTTATTCTCAGAGGATTTGTTAGCCGAGGCATTGCTGCACTTAAATAACAATGATATCGAGACAACTGTGATGAGATAGTGTTCATTGTATAAAGACACTATAGAAAATGATTTGTTTCTTTCTGTTAAGGGCAGGCCATGTGGTGTGGTGACAAGGATATTCCACTTTAAACCTGAAGGCGTTTGGCTCACCTCCCACTGATGACTCACTATGACATTCACATTTACTTATTTGGCTGACTCCTTTATCCAAGGCGACTCATGACATCTGAGATATGATTGGTTACATTACTTTTGGTTGTCCAGTTGGAGCACAGGCAGATCAAGTGACTTTGTCATGGTCACACAGTGTCAGTAGAGGGATTTTAACCTACAGTACAACCTCAGAGTTTGACGTCCAAAGCCTTAACCACTGTACCACACTGCCTGTCGTGTAGTGACTATGAGAGTCTGAGCAAATCACTTAACCTAGCTGCAATCCAGTGGTTCAAAAAGGTGGAAAACTGTATTAAAAATCGGTGCCAGCCAAAAAATACAATAATAATAATAATAATAACAATAATCTTATATACAGTATAAACTTCTATGCATGGAAGTGTGTGTGTGTGTGTGTGTCTGTCCGGCCCGGAAGTGCTAGGCTACAGCATGAAGCTCAAACAAAGCGACTCTGTCGCCAAAGTGAAACCACCAAGAAGAGAGAAACTCTCTTAGCTGCTAATACACAAGCAAGGCAAGCGCATCAGCAAACGAAACCTCCTAGGAGAGAGATGCCCAGAGTAGTTCCTTTCAATTACATGAGATCTCTACATTTCAATTTTTTTCTGACGATTTCAATAGTTTTTAGGACCCACTCTTTTTACAGCATGGCTTACACAGCTAGGAAAGGGCAGTGTTGCCCTTAAAGGCTAAAACATTAAACTCTTAAGCATAAGACTGCAAGGTTATGTCGTCACAGTCATTGTTTAACCTTCAATGACATAGATAGCCCTCAAGTGCTCCAAATAAACTATACAAAACTGAAAAATGTTTTAAATATAGGAATCAGCGGGCGGCACAGTGGCGCAGTGGGTAGCGCTGCCGCCTCACAGTTAGGAGACCGGGGTTCCTCCCTGTGTGGAGTTTGCGTGTTCTCCCCGTGTCTGCGTGAGTTTCCTCCGGGTACTCCGGTTTCCTCCCACAGTCCAAAGACATGCAGTTTAGGTGCATTGGCGATTCTAAATTGTCCCTAGTGTGTGCTTGGTGTGTGGGTGTGTGCCCTGCATTGGGCTGGCGCCCTGCCTGGGGTTTGTTTCCTGCCTTGCACCCTGTGATGGCTGGGATTGGCTATAGCAGACCCCCATGACCCTGTCGTTAGGATATAGCGGGTTGGATGATGGATGGATGGATGGATGGATAGAATCAGATCTCTTAAAGAGAGTAGCCCAAGTTGCATCAAGGAGTGTGATGATGAAGGAGTGTCATTTGTCTCTGCTGCTCCTCCATCTTTGTCTGCCCGTCAGTTAACCTGCTGTTAAATTTCATCCTAAAGGAATATGGACACTGGTGCTCTCTGTACTTGTGACTGCAGGCCACTTTGTATGAAATCATCCACTTAATAAATACTAATAACAAATGCTGCACGGCTGGATATGTCAGGCGCTTAGCATGTGAGACTCATAATGTGGTCTAGTGGGCTCCGCAGGTCACCTCACCCAGCGCAGCAGATGCCACTTCTGCATTTTCACAGATCACACTTTACTCTGCTGTTCCACTGATGCAATATGAGTGTATAAATTTAAAAAATGTTTTTACACAGTAGGCTCTCCAACATGGTGGCAATGTCTAACTGCACACAATGCACTGCAGTAGTCTAATAATAAAGCCGTTTTTGCTGACTAAGGGCTTGTGGCACCAGAACTGCAACTGGCCAATCTGAGTCATGGCTGCTATTGAAAACACCTTCATCCGAACGGGCCAAGGCCATGTCAGGCTGTGGTTCCATGTCAATGCACACATCTAAAACACCTGCAGCTACCCTTGGGATAATCTGCATCACTAGCTGGGCTCCACGTGAGAAACGGATTAGGCACAGACTTGGGGAATTACAGAGTGACCTGCCATCTGGCAACCTTCACATTCATGGGGGAGAAGAGCTCGTTCTGCATGAGCCAGGGAGTCCCTTTTTCCCATAGATGAGCTGCGATGGGATGACTGCATGTGAGTGATGTAAGCGGGAAGCGGTTGTGTAAGAGGACGACATTGTGCCTTCTCTTATTTATTCATTTGTATATTTCAGGTTACAAACCTCTCATTCATCTGAGGTGACACTATACTCAGTCCCGATGTTTCAAAACTCCATTCTGCAGCCGGTCTACAGTTTTGTGTGGTCACTTATTGTTGGATTATTCCTGCATCTCAAAGACATGTAAGTTAGGTCAACTGGACAGTGTATTGTGTCCTGACTTTGTTAGGTGTGTGAGCACTGGTCCGAACACCATCAGACAAAACATCAGCATGTTATAAAACACACGTTTATTTACAATAAAGTTTGCACAGCACACAGTGCTCCCAGCACCAATCACCCTCAACACGGGCCTTTCAATGTCCTTGGGCCGCCACTCTTCCTCATGTCCCAGGAACTTCGTCCTGCTCCAGTTCTCGACTCTAGCTCCCCGACTGTAGGAAGGCGGCCCCTTTTATAATCACCCAGACATGCTCCAGGTGCTCACTGACGTACTTCCGGTGGCACTTCCTGGTGTGGCAGAAGTGCTGCATTAGCACCCGGAAGCACTCCGAGCGTCACTGGAAGGTCCTTTCTCCACCTTCCCAGTTGTGGCAGAAGTGTTGATCTCCCGGGCTCAATGATGCTCGGGACGACCCCTAGCGGTGGCCACGGGCCCCAGTGGGCTTGAGCCTCCCTGCTCCGTCCCCGTGGTCCCCTCCTTATCCAGGGCGGTTGCCCCCTCATGGCCCAGGGGACGTATAGACCGCCTCCCAGTCCTTCCAGGCGTCCCGGCTGGGTCTGGCCCCCAGCCTCCTGCCACAGGTGTCAACCAAAGATGCAATAATACTGCAAGAGTAAAGCCAGTGAATGCAACGCTAAACCATGAGGCACATCCATGAAGCAAGTCACATATCCCTCCAGTTCTTCACCTCAGAAGAGTTATATGGAATTATAAAATACTTTGAATATAAGCATCAGCTTAAAAAAGTACACTTAGAAGAGAAAGATGTATCACAGACTCAGAGAACGTGGGCCCAGAGTTTATGCCAGCATTATCATTAGTGTTTCAGCTCTGGCTTCACACAGGCTTGTATTGGAAAAGTGGAAAAATCAGGTTTAGAAAAGAAGGAGATGATGATGATGATGTTTACCATGGCATATTGTTAGGGTAAACAGATACATTATTTTCCCATTGGCTTTGTAGTCCCCCCCTTGGAAGCTTTCATATTTTATTTCTAAACATCAATGAATCGCAGAGGATTTCATTTGACTTTTGACATTGATCAATTGAAAAACATCATGTAGTGTCAAACTGAAAACAGATGTCTGCAAAGTTGTCCAAATGAATTAGAAAAATAAAACACAAAATAACTGACCACATAAGTACTCACCCCTTTAATGTGACACACCTAAATCATTACTGGTGCACTCAGTTGGTGTAAGCAGTTCCAGAATTAGTTCAATGGAGATCACCTGTCTAAAAGCTCCTGCATGTGGAAGGTTGAACTTGTAATGAGTCAGGATGTTGACCTAACCTCCTCAATGAAGACAAAAAGGACACTGCAAGGAACTCCATGGAAAAGTGATTGATAAAAACAAGTCAGGGGATGGGAGAAAAAATACCCAAGTCACTGAATATCCCTTAGGGTCCAGTTAAATCAACCATTAAGAAATGGAAAGAGTATGGCACAGCTGGAAATCTTCCTAAAGTAGGCCATCTGCAAATGCTGATTGATCATGCAAGAATTAGATAAGTGAGGGAAACCATCAAGAGTGGCTTAGATTGACAAGACTGTACAGACAACAACTTTATTATGGAGTGTTATAAAAGTCATCTAATGTCAGCTGGAAGAGGGTTCTATGGTCTGGTGAGACCAAAATGGAGCTGTTTGGCCATCAGACTAAACACCATAATTAAATACTGCACATCTTTGTTATGACTGGGAGTCCCAAAGCACCTATGTTTCAGAAGCACTTCCAAAAATGTACACTAGAGGGGGAAATCTTGTCAAAAACCCCTGCTAGATACAAAAAGGGCCAAATCAAATCACTAAATATAAAACTAACTCTTCACAAAAAAATGCTCTTCAAGAACAAGGAAGCTCAGTGGAGCACAATGGTAATCGGATTTGCCCAAAACAATCCAACACAACCATAGTCCCAATGCAGAAAGCCAAAACAAAGTGAAAAACAGAGCACAACAACAACAACATTTATTTATATAGCACAAAGTGCTTTACAAGATAAAGAAAGACAAGCTTATAAAAAATAACTTTAGGCAATACTAAGTAACAAAGAATTAGTTAAGGTGCGATGGCTGGGAGGACAGAAAAAACAAAAATAAAAACTCCCGAGGGCTGGTAAAAAAAACAAAATCTGCAGGGGATCCAATGCCAGGAGACCACTAGGCCCCCACTGGGCATTCTAACTAACATAAATGACCTCAATCAGTCTTCATAGTTTTCAGGCTTCACGTGAAAGAATTAGACGATGATGGTCATGTGAACGTCTGACCTTCAATCCATCATTGTAGTGACTGCATGGCGCCTGGATCAGGTGGTGGTGGCGCAGATCACCACACAGAAAAACGGAAAAAGAGCAGCAAAGAAAGTAGGAGTTAGTATGGATTGGAGAGCCATGATAAAAATGGTAATGCATATATAGTTCAGCAGGGTTACACTAAAATAAAGCCATGGGTTTTCAGCAGTTTTTTAAATTGCTCCACCGTATTAGCCTGGCGAATTTCTATTAGTAAGCTATTCCAGATTTTAGGTGCATAACAGCAGAAGGCTGCCTCATGACGTCTTTTAAGTTTAGCTCTTGGAATTCTAAGCAGACATTCATTTGAAGATCTAAGGTTACAATTTGGAGTGTAAGGGGACAGGCATTCTTAAATATAGGGTGGAGCGAGATTATTTAAGGCTTTGTAAACCATAAGCAGCATGAAGTCAAAATCCAAAAATCACATTAAATGTAGAATAAATGTAGAAGATCACAGTAACTCACCACTCCCTAGTGCTTTTAAGCGAACAACCAAGATCTGTGGGAGACCTTCTGGCTTTATAAGATGGAGGGCAGTTCTTGGTGGTGATTGGCAGGTGGCCCCGCCTCTTGTGGGACCACCCACAAAACACATGGCAAAGACAATACAGTAGATAATTAAAGTAACATAACAAATAAATGGCTCAACAAAGAACACAAAAGACATGAAACGAGGATTTCAATTTCAGCCAGGGGATGGACCTTGGCTGAAATACAACAATCATCAAAAACAGCATGAGGCATGGAGGTGGCAGTATAATGTTGCAGGGATGGCAAGCTTGTCAGGGCAGAGGGTAAAATGAATGCAGCAAAATATGGAAAATCCTTGTGGAAAACCTGATGCAGTCTGTAAGAAACCTGCACCTTGGGAGAAGACAACGACCCCAAGCATAAAGCCAAACCTACACAGGAATGGCTTCAAAACAGTAATGTGAATGTCCTCGAGTGGTCCATTCAGAGTTCAGAAGTCAATCCAGCTGAGACTTTGTGGCTGGACGTCACACAGGCTGCTCTCTCACAATCTCCATGGAGCTTTACAGAGTTTGGCCAGTCGTGCAAAGAAAAAGTGGGGAGAAATGGTAGGCGTGCAACGCTGAGAGGGAGAGGCCTGAGCACTCAGACTCAAGGCTGTCATGGCTGTCGAAGGTGACACTAAGGAGGTGAAGACTTATGCAATCAATTATTTGGTGTGTTATATTTGTAATTAATTTAGATCACTTTAAAGGGAACTGTTTTCACCTTTTGTATCAAAAAAGCCAAATTTAAACACATTGCAGTTCAATGTTGCATAATAATAAAATGTGAAAACGTCTATGGGGTGAATACTTTTATAGGCTCTCTATGCTGGCCTGCTTTCACCAAACAAAAATAACACACTCTGATGTTCTCAATTCAATTCAGGGTCTTGGGGGGGCAGGAGTTTATTATTGAAGCTCTGGCTCCATGCAACCTGCTGTTGGAGAAAGAGGTTCAGAAAAAAGAAGAATGTGGATTATTATAACATGACAATCATGAACCTTCTTATTCCAATTCAGGGTCACAGGTGGACTTGGTTTATCCTGACCTTCTTTTATTATTCCTTAGTTGACACCAAATTCATGGTGACTTTGAACATTTGGTTGCATCTCTTTAGTTTTTTGAGTGCAGGCAGGTGAAGTGACTTTCTCACGGTCACACAGTCAGCAGTGGGATTTGAACCCTCATCCTCAGAGATTTGAAGTCCAGTGCCTTCACCACTATGCCACACTGCCTTCAGTGTTTTAGATATTCCACAATATAACTTGCCGATGCCCACTTTATCCAGTTCAGGTTAGAAACACGTCTCCCACATGTGCCGCCCAGAGCGGTCGTATCACATGGCGTCGTTTAGTGCTGTTCCATTTGGCACCATACTGAGTTTTTGTACTATTTTTATGGACTGAAACATTTAAAATCAAATGGGTTACAGATAAACATTTTTCTCCTTTTTTTGTTTCCCCTTTCCTGGTTTGCTCTTCTGCCAGCTGGATCTGTATGGACATTTTCAGCTTGGCTGGAACAGAAGTTGTCTGTTGAAAGAATGAGCGTCCTGGACTGGTGTATTTCACCACAAGCACTTTGTGTGCTTGGACTCTGGCATATGCAGAATTGGTGCTTAATTAGCATGTCGTGTAAGGAATTATGGGTAACTAATGAGAACTGTTCACTTGGCTGCTATTGACTGGGTCACCAGAAGGACGCTGGTTTGTCTCCCTACAGGGTGTTTGCTGGTGTCCAGTGTTGTCTTCATTTTAAATACCACCCTTCACAGACACATTATCACACGGCGCTTTACAAAGCAAACCAGAGTACAGACGATACAATGAAAGATAGAACATGGAGGTAGAGCTGTCAAACACTTTCAACTGAAGATAGACTGGTTTTTTTTTTTGTATAGCCTAGCACACAAATTTCAATATTGTGTGGCTCTTCCCCGCAAGTGGTTTCTGATGGACCTCACTGCTGATCCTCTCTGTCAATTGTGCTCCCTGGCTTTACCTGGCTCTCCACAAGTTCTGCCAATCTTCCCCTGTCTTTTCTTTTTAGACACATGTCTATCTTCCTTTTCTTCCTGCAGTGTCCTTCGGTTGCCTTAAATCTTTCTTCCTTTAGACCTTCCTAGGTTTCCGCTGAAATTCTCTGAACACAAGTTATGATGTCTGGGTACCTTGGCAACCAAACTAGTTATTGCCTCCCGCTGGAAGACTCCTGAATGTGTCATTGTCGACAACAGGCAGTCCTTCTCCTACAATTTAATACATTTGTAATTGTCTGCAGCTCAGATTAATGGCGCTTCCAGTAATGGAATTGAATCCTTGTCTACTATGGCTCAATTGTTTAATGCTCAGCTTGCAACTCCCTTGGTTCAGGCTGGGTGGGAAAGGGTGGTAGTGGGCCGGTTGGGTAACTTTGTATGTTATGTCCATTAATTCCTGTCAATTTGTTTATGTTTAATAAAAAGTTGATCACAAAAAAAAAAATAATTTTGTGTGGCTCTGTGGTTCACATCAGTAATGAGGACTCTGACAATGGTGGTCAGATTTGACCCTAAAGGTAGATGAGAGACCAGGAGGCTATGAATATGCAGCAAAACGAAGGACAGGGAATTTGCAGATGTTCTTTGTGCTACAAACAGAAAGACTTGTATAAGGCGTACAATGGAGGAGTTTGACATGAACGTTTGAAGTGGTGCAGCCAAAAGGGCTGAAAATACTTTAAAGGGCTTGAAATGGATGACGGAGTGGGGAAGAGTATGTGTGTTGGAGAGCATGCACAGATAAGGTTTGACACAGACAAGGACGTGTCCATGAGCAGACTGTACCCAGGAAAGACAATTGGGCGTGTGTTTTATGAGTGCATTTGGACACAAGAGGCGTGGGTGAATGTGGAAGGATTGTTGAAAATGCTGAAAGATTCGATGGTTTTGTTATATGGTTTAATTTTGAAAGGAGAGGGTCTAGCTGGAAATGGCAGAAGATCAAAAAGTTCAGGCTATGATTATTAACCTGGCAAAGAAATGCATCCTGATAAAAAAGATTTGTAACCACAGATGTGCAGTGGGTAAAAAAAAAAAAAGATTCTGGAAAAAGAGCTAGAAAGGAAAATTAAGAGGGGTGTTGAGAAGTTGGGTTTCACAGCAGCTAAGGAAAGGGGAATAGGGAATTGGGCTTTAATGGGAATTGATTTTAAATCCAAAAGATAAGTGTACAGTCATGGCTGAAATTATCGGCACCCCTGGAATTTTCCCAGAAAATGCACCATTTCTCCCAGAAAATTGTTGCAGTTACAAATGTTTTGGTATACACATGTTTATTTCCTTTACGTGATTTGGAACAACACAAAAAAACAGAGAAAAAAGCCAAATCTGACATCATGTCACACAGAACTCCAAAAATGGGCCGGACAAAATTATTGGCACCCTCAACTTAATATTTGGTTGCACGCCCTTTGGAAAAAATAACTGAAATCAAGCACTTCCTATAACCATCAACAAGCTTGTTACACCTCTCAACTGGAATTTCCGACCACTCTTCTTTTGCAAACTGCTCAAGATCTCTCAGATTTGAAAGGTGCCTTCTCCCAACAGCAATTTTGAGATCTCTCCATAACTGTTCAATCGGATTTAGATCCGGACTCATTGCTGGCCACTTCAGGTTCCAATAATTTCAGCCATGACTGTATAGTATGGATGTTTGGTCCAATGTATTCGAAAGATGGTAGTCTTTGGTTAAGAGATGAAAATGGGACAATGACTGGTCCTTAAAAAACTGATTTGGTTGTGTGGTGTAATGGAAATGCTGTGGATTGTGTTTTGTAATGTGTACAGAAATGTACTTTTACAAAAAAAAAAAAGACATGAGTAGCAGACGGGAGTGGCTTCACCGTGTTGTCCACCTTTCTCCTTGTCCCTTCTACATCAATGTCAGTGTGTGGATGCAAGATGCCACCATCCAAATTCATTTTAAAGTTGATGATGTGCTGTGTAGCTGATCAGTCTGATCAGTCTACCAAACAATGAAACTTCATTTGTAAGGTTGATACTTTACGGAGAGTCCCCCAGTTGTTGTTAACAGGAGAGGTAATGTGACCTTAGTCATGTAAAGATGTTTGTTGCACCAAGTCAAATGTATTTACGCAGGTTTTATATTTTCTTTTTTTACATTCGTTCACACGTTCATACTCTGGTGCATTTCATTTAGTGTGAGGTGCAGGTGTTTGGTAAATATCATTTGATTTAACACTTTAAGGAAGCATAAGAGGCAGCAAACAAGGCTTGTGTAATCAATGGTGAGCAAAACGAGTCGTGTGAAAGAAAGAAAGAAAGAAAGAAAGAAAAAAATGTTTAATGTTTTCATGCTTTAATTCCATGTTCATCTGACTATCATTTAATATTTAGACTCTTCACTGAACCGTTAGCTGTTTTGTGGTCTTTCTGATAGAAATCCCTATGATGATAACTTATGTAGAAAATCTTGGCAGTTGTAATCCTAAAGATGCATAGGAAACAGAAATGAAAGTTGGAGCTCAATGGTGCAAACTGTATGTCCATATTCTTAACCAGTATGAAGCAGTTGGGTATTTTACAAAAATAAATAAATAAAGGACAGCTCTCCATTTTCAGAAATGTAATGGGGTTCTCTTTCTTGTGGCTCTGTTCCTCCAATATGTCATCCCCTGTAAACCAGCTGAGGTCCACACCCCACACAGAGTGCAGTAAGTAACCGGTTGAGCCAGTTCAGCTCAAGCAACTGTGGGGGTGTCTCTTCTTCACGGTGGGCTTGCTGCACTTGCGCCCCTGCTACAGAAACACAGGCCTGAGATGAATGTAGACCTAAATGAGAGCTGTTGGTGCTGATAAGACTCACAAAGGCATCGATCAAGTCCTTAATGATTCATCATCCAGCCAACTGTACATTTTATTTTAACGCTATGGTAGAGAATGAGGTTCTGCAATGCAGGATAAAAGCCTGGCATCTAAGAGCTCATGTATACTTTTAACAGTTAGGCTGTTAAATGGTGAAGAACAAGTCACACAAAAAGATAAATGATGAATTATTCCTTCAGTTATTCCCAAATCCAGTGACTGCAGTGCAGGGTGGGAGTGGAGCCCCTTCAGGCAGCCTCGTTCAGGATGGAGAACCAGGCCATTACTTACAGTATGCACACACCACACTGACTGATTGCACAGATCTTCTCATTACGTGAATGTGATGGGACCATGGAAGCTTATGTGAATATGTTGGCAGATACATATGACTGTTTTATTCTCTGTGCCTCTTTAACTTTTAATGCACATGACCACATTCATTTTCCATTATGGGATGACAAACTTTGCTCTGACTTTTCACAGAACGCATTCATCTCAAGGCGGATTATAGAATCACCTAAAGGAACTGCCATATTGTCAGCATTTGTCCAATCATTTGTGAAAATGAAAAACAGTTTTAGCGTTGTTACATTGGTTACCAATGTCATTTAGAAATTACTTTAAAATATTACTAATGGTTTAGCCTTAAATAAGTTCACCCCATCCCATATTTTGGAATGTCTGTCCCCGTACACTCCAAGTCGTAACCTCAGATCTTCTAATGAAGGTCTGCTTATAATTCCAAGAGCTTAGCTAAAAAGAAGCCTTTTGCTGTTATGCACCTAAAATTTGGAATACTTTACCGATAGAAATTTGCCAAGCTAATACTGCAGAATAATTTAAAAACCCATTATTGTAAAAATGCTTTTTCAAAGCTATATTTGAGTTGTATCCCTATTACACTATATGGGCACTGAATTATCTCTACTTTTCTCTGCTGTCTTTTCGGGTTCTTCTGTGGTGGCGATCTGTGCCACCACCACCTGATCAAGGTACCACGCTGCCCCCTGTGTTTATGGATTGAATAGTGGGTATCCCAGATGCCCACATGACTATTATCATCATCATTAATTTCTTCCATGTGATTCCTGAAAACCATGAGGACTGATTTAGAACATTAAGTAGAATGCTTGGTGGGGGCTGGGTGGTCTTTTGGCCTTGGAACCCCTCCATAACTGGAGTTTTTATTTTTCTGTCCTTCTGACCATTTGATCTTACCTTTTTCTTTGTTATATATTGTATAATATTATTGCCTAATCTGGTTTGTTGATGTTTAATATATATTTCATCGTGTAAAGCACTTTGAGCTATATCAAGTCAAGTCAAGTCAAGTTGGGGAGCATGCACTAGTACAGTGCATTGCCGCACCCACTACACAACGAAACAACCCGGGATCCCGGTTGGCAACCCCCCAGGCACACACGTGGCCCAGTTCCAACCGACGCTCCCTCACAATGCAGGTAATGTGCCTCATTCGAGACTCCATGAGCAAACACTCATTCGACACAAAGTCAAACCAACAGTACCCAAGGATTTTCCGGAGAGACACAGTGCCAAAGGAGTCCAGTCTTCGTCTCAGGTCACTGGATAGAGTCCATGTCTCGCAACCATATAGCAAGACAGGAAGCTCCAGGACTCTAAAGACTTGGACCTTCATCTTTATGCATAGATATCAGGAGCGCCACACACTGCTTTCCAGTGAACTCATGACTCCCCATTCTCTCCCAATCTGTTTACTGACTTCATAGGAAGAGTCACCAGAGACATGAATGTCACTGCTAAGGTAAGTAAACCTCTCGACAAGGTCGACACTCTCTCCGCAGATAGACACACTGCTGGTGGCTGTGCCCAAGAGGTCATTAAAGGCCTGGATCTTGGTTTTTATTCAGGACACTTGCAAGCCCAGACACTCAGACTCCTCGCTCAGTCTCTTTAGTGCCCCAATCAGAGACTCCATTGCCTGCGAAGATCACAGCATCGTCAGCAAAGTCAAGATCCGTGAATCTTTCTTCACCAACAGATACCCCACAGCCACTGGACCCCATGACCTTATCCAAAATCCAGTCCATACAAGCATTGAACAGAGTAGGAGCAGAACACACCCCTGACGAACCCCAGAATCAACTGGGAAAAACACAGAGGTCCTGCCTCCACTCTGCACAGCACTCACAGTACCAGTGTACAGGTCAGCCATGATATCCAGCAACCTCGAGGGGATCCTGCAAACCCTCAGGATGTCCCAAAGGGCAGCTCGATCAACTGAGTCGAATGCTTTGCGAAAATCGACAAAGACTGCAAAGAAACACTGTCAATATTCACGTTTGTACTCCAAATACAATAGAAGAACCAGATCTAATTAATATACGGGGTGGGCAAAAGTAGGTTTACAGATGTTTGTATGGTAAAAGACATGCAGGTTATGATTATTACAATAGCTTTATTAACTCAATAGCTTTATTCACTTTATTAACTCAAACAATACAAATAAATAATATAATAAGTAAATAGTAATACAAGAATAAACTCTGTGTTTCATGTACTAATAACTGTAAACCTACTTTTGCCCACGCCTGTATATAACAATAAATATATACAGTATATATCTACATTTTACCTAGGCATATGTACACTGCAACCCACTGAGTAAAAACAATTGGATGTTATTAAAGTTAATGAAAAGCAACAAAGCAAATAAAACTGGCCATAGCATTTTCCACTGATTTAGGATGTAGAAGAAGTTCTTGATTCCAGAATGTGATTGTCTGACCAGCTGACACGGAGGAGAGAAAAACAAAAAACTCCAACGATGGGCCATAGGAGACAGAGAAACCTCTGGAGGGCCACAGGCGGAACACAGAAACGAGCCAATCAAAAATCTTCTCTCACATCAGTTCCATCTGTGTCAGCGCAATCAACTCTTGACACAAACCATTCAGGCTGGGAACAGCCGTTTGAACTCTTTATGGGTTTAATAAAATGTTAGACTTGGTCCACACTATCCACACTAGATTTGAATTTACTAAAAGTTTGTCACACCCAAAACGCATGCACAGTTGTGTCAGCCAAGAGTGATGTTTGTTTATGGAGTAAGTGCAAACTAAATAAAATGGCAAAAGAACAGGATAAACAAAGATCACCTGAAGGAAACACCGAACCAGACTTCTTTGTTTCCAAACAATGAAGTACAACTGCTTTTAAAGGTTACTGGGAGTCCTGCCAGAAAGAAAATACAGCAAGATAATTAAGTGGTTCAAAGCACAGCTGATTCTGAGAGTTACAGTATCCATTGAGTAAAGATGAGATCACAAAGGAAATTATCATAAAACTGATGTCAGTGTCTAGCCACACATGCACCCCCAGCCACATGGCCATGTAAAACCTGCCATTTAAAACTGGATGCACATCAGAGAGTGTTTCTGAAAAAAATTTGTTTAGTTGATATTGAGACCAGAAGGGGGTGCCAGAGAGCCCCCCGATACAGTATAACCCCAGACGTTATATAAAAAAAATAAAAAGTATTTGTTCACACCAAGCACCTTTCCAATGATCACCTATCTAAATTTAACCACAATTACAAAACAAATAATTCCTCCTCCTTCCATCCTCTGCTGAGTTTTGCCACACATAGACGAGTCAAAGTCAGGAGGCAGCAGGCTCCTTTTCAGGCCGAAACTGGGAATACTTCCGTTGCCATGCTGTGGTTTCCTGGAAGCACTTCCAGGTCATGGAGTAGGCAAGAAGGTCCTCTACCTACAGCACCCTCTCTCGAACCCCAGGGACTCCAACAGGGCTGCCCTTCTGTTCTCCATCTCCCAAGCAACCCTGTGGATGTCCCAAACCATGTTCTCATATGAGGACCACTGCTACCTGGCATATGGGGGAACAGAACCACTCCAAACCCTTGGCTTTTCACAGTCCGTCTGCTATAGTATACCGGCTGGTATTTATTTCCTAAATTAATTTCCTTGTTCTTCCAGCCAGTTTGCTTGCATCATTGCATTGGCACCCTCTCCAGGTAATGGGATATCCTCCAATTCAGCTGGGATGCCAATTTTTGTCCAACAATGTAAAATATTGTTTCATTGTGGATGGAAGGCTAAAACGAATTTATTGTTTTAGAATCACTAAAACAATGTTTTTCTGTGGCCCCTGAGGCCATTGCAATCCTAAGCTCTAGCTTGTTGTTCAAAGGCCATTTCCTCATTGTAGGGCTCAGGCTGGCAGAGCTATGTAAATTACAAACAACTGATTTATGAAAATTCATGAATACAAATAAAGTCATTTAATACCCCTTGTCATCTTACAAACCATAGTGAAGCCTGTCAAACGTGCACCACCAGTGCTAACACCAGATCATCCTTGCATTTATTACAAGTACAGTGAGGCAGGATGTTGTTATGAATTGGTTTCTATTTTTTACCTTTTACTGAGTTTTCTGGGCCAATTTCTGAGATCTTACTCTTTCTTGGTGACCGTAGAATATGATTCTCTTGTTAATTTGTAAATTCTCCGCTTACTTTAAATTTTGTTAATTATTTTAATTTGGTCACCATTTTATTTTTACCAATCATTGCTGTTGGGGCAGCATTCCACATTGTTGGGGGAATTTCCTTGGAGGTTGTGACCTTTGAGTAACAGCACAGCAGGTTAAAGGGACAGCCAAGAGTTCACATCATTATCTGAGCTGCAGATAACAACCCAATTTCAAAACATTTTCTGCGATCTTCAAATGATTTGAAATGTTCTCCTGGTTGTGACTTTTCCTCCTGCTGTTTTTTTACTTCCATTTTTGTTTCTCGTGTTGGTTTTGATGCATGTATTTTGGATCTCCCAGTTTTGTCCCTTTTTGTGTCTTTAACATCTCTATCCTGGCTGCCCTCCCAAATCCTCGTCAGTTAGCGTGGCTGGATTTTGGCAGCGTCCAATCACAGTCTCAGTCAGATGTTGCGTTCATGTGCTATCATTCAACACTAACATTTATTTCAATGGCATATTTTCATACAGAGGATGTACTGCAGCTCAGCGTGTTTTACAAGATATTAAAGAAATAGTTACAAGCAAAGAAAAACAAATAAACATTAGGTAAGAATAATCATGAACTAATAACATACAAAAATAAATAATTTATATTATTAATAGAATAGTAGAGTCATATATAGAACTAGCTGTGCCCCGCGGCTCTGCCCGCATAGAACTGAAACAGGACAGCAAGGAGGGCCCTGACCGGCTCCCCACTCCAAACGTCACGCTTCCCCCTCCCCTCAGCCAGCTGCGTCTCTCTCAGATTAGCGCAAATATATCGCCTCCTGCAAGCAAACTATGATTCTTAGCACGATGAGAAAAGTCGCAAAATCATCTGGAATGTTCAAGCAAATTCTAGGAAAAAGCCCGATCTAAAACCGTTAAGTAGTTTTCTCGTTCGCTAGCTAAGTGGATGAAAGATACGACCCGAGGCTGGCATGTGAGTGAGGAGGGCCCCTGCACCCTCCCCTCAGCCTGCTGCGTCTCTTCCAAATTTGCGCAAATAAATCGGTACTGTAAGTGAACCATGATTCTATGAAAGAGGTCGCAAAATCAACCGGAATGTTCAAGTAAATTACAGAAAAACCCATATCTAAATTCGTTAAGTAGTTCTCTCGTGAAAAGCAGGCAGACATACAGACAGACATTGGATTATATATATATATAGAGATTGATTTTTAAGTCTCTAAAGATGAATCCAATGATAAGGTCATCATGGAGGACAAAAAAAACCTAAAAAACTGCACACACGAGATGCTGGAGAAAAAAAACAAAAACTGCAGGGGATCCAAGAACAAAAGACCACCCAGTCCCCACTGAGCACTCTGCCTAACATAAATGTTTTTAAGTGGCTCCTTATTGTTTTTTAGGCTTTGTGTTAGAAGATTCTGCATTAGAAGAACACAGAGGGTTTTGTAGAATGTTGGGGTATCCACTTTCACATCATAGGGGGCTGCACATGATCAACTTGTCACATGCAGTTTAGTCAGTTTATCTTGAACATCCTCTCCCCAAAAATGGATCACAAAATAGTTGTAAAAGTTAAATAGGAATCAAACAAGTAAGAAAATGTATGCATGGCATAACATTCTGGTGAGCACAGGGACTTAGTTAACTGATACGAAAGTTGGCGTAGTTTACATTTTTTAGTTATAGTACTCCGTCAAAGAGAGAGAGAGAAAAAGTAATTCTAGTATTGTTTAATAAATATTTTTGTAACAATAAGTTATGCTCAAAAATTACAGTGATAATAAAATATAATTATATGTGTTAGTACAGTACATTAAATACATGCTTTTTAAAAGCTCATTACAATGTTATGTCATTAAAAAATGGAGCACAAATTGGCTGTGATGACTCAAGAGCTTTCAGGCACAACAGATTGCAATTCAAGTGATGTGACAATGGCATCGATTGATGTGCAGCTAATAGTTGTGGTAGGTCTGAAAGTAATTGTTTTTTATAATAATAAAAAAGAGATAAAAAAAGATAAAAACTCCAATAACCTCTCAACAAGTATTTAGTGCAGTAAACACGATCCCCTCTTTCAAAACCTTAGTTTATATAATAATACCACACCACTCACTTTAAATAAACTAAAGGGCAGCTCAAAGTGAAATTACCAGAAAAGAAATGACTGTACTTTAAAAAGAAACTGGAAATATATATATAAATATATATATATATATATATATATATATATATATACTAATAAAAGGCAAAGCCATCACTGACTGACTGACTGACTGACTGACTGACTGACTGACTCATCACTAATTCTCCAACTTCCCGTGTAGGTAGAAGGCTGAAATTTGGCAGGCTTATTCCTTACAGCTTACTTACAAAAGTTAAGCATGTTTTATTTCGAAATTCTAAGCATAACGGTCAACAACGTCCACCATGTTGAACTTTCTTATTCATGGCCCCATCTTCATGAAATTTGGTAGGCGGCTTCCCTGCGCTAGCTGAAACCAATGTACATACTTATTTCGGTGGTATGACGCCACTGTCAGCCGCCATATTGAACTTTCCAACGTCACTAATTCTCCAACTTCCCGTGTAGGTAGAAGGCTGACCCAATCTTCACGACATTTGGTAGGTGGCTTCCCTGTGCTAACCAAAACCGATGTACGTACTTATTTCGGTGGTATGACGGCACTGTCGGCCGCCATATTGAATTTTCCAAACGTCACTAATTCTCCAACTTCCCGTGTAGGTAGAAGGCTGAAATTTCGCAGGCTCATTCCTTACAGCTTACTTACAAAAGTTAAACAGGTTTCATTTCGAAATTCTACGCATAACGGTCAACAACGTCCGCCATGTTGAACTTTCTTATTCATGGCCCCCATCTTCACGAAATTTGGTAGGCGGCTTCCCTGCGCTAACCGAAACCAATGTACATACTTATTTCGGTGGTATGACGCCACTGTCAGCCGCCATATTGAACTTTCCAACGTCACTAATTCTCCAACTTCCCGTGTAGGTAGAAGGCTGAAATTTGGAAGGCTCATTCCTTACGGCTTACTTACAAAAGTTAAGCAGGTTTAATTTTGAAATTCTACACATAACGGTCAACAACGTCCGCCATGTTGAACTTTCTTATTTATAGCCCCATCTTCACGAAATTTGGTAGGCGGCTTCCCTGCACTAACCGAAACTAATGTACGTACTTATTTCGGTGGTATGATGCCACTGTCAGTCGCCATATTGAACTTTCCAACGTCACTAATTCTCCAAATTCCCGTGTAGGTAGAAGGCTGAAATTTGGTACTTATTTCGGTGGTATGATGCCACTGTCGGCCGCCATATTGAACTTTTTAACAGTCTTTGTTACTTATGGGCCCATCTTCAAGAAATTTGGTACGCGGGTTCCCAACGCTAACTGAATCATACTTACGTACATATATATGTCCATAGCCTGCAGCTCAGTCACCGTGTGAGGCGGCGTTGGGTCCCCCATCCCAACGCCTCCCACGTTGTTGGCTGCCTGCCTATATAAGGCCATCCGTCGCTCCAGTCTCTTCATTCCCTTCCTTGCTTCGCCACGGGATTCACGTCTCCCTGCTGATAACTACAGCCTTTTTATTTAATCCATGGCTTCTCCGCTGTTAAATTGTTCATTTATTACGATTATAGTTATTGTGTAGGTATTTTAGACTTACTTTACATTGTTCAGGTACCCATTTCCTTTATCATTCCAACCGTACCCGCATTAACATGTCTATCGAGGTGATCACCACGGATCAAAGAACTGTCACTTACCGAGTGGTTTCCATGCCCAGAGATGGCACCTGCCTTTTCCATTCTCTTTGTTACATATTGCACAGCCATATCAGGCTCACTCTTGATATCTGGAGAAACATTGTGTCTTATGTATTGAATGACTGGGACAGGTTCAAGGTGTGGACTGATGACGGTACAGGAGATAATTATACTACACAGGAGCTCTAGAAGAGTGAAATGCTTAAGCCCTTCACCTATGGTTCTGCATGTGAGTTGATGGCTGCCGCTGAATTGTTCGGTTGTCGCTTTCAAGTGTACCGAAATGGCCAAATATTTTACACCTTTGGACAACCGCCAATGCCTCTTAAACATCTTAGATTCACAGGTGACGATTTCAGTAGTGGACACTTTGATGTTTATGAAATCTCAAAAGCTGGATGTGAAGTTATCGATGAAACTGGTTGTATACTTACAACGCTTGACAGATGCCGAATGTCTCTTCAACACAAGTCCTACAAATACTGTCGTAATTGAAACAAACCATGAAACTCAAACCGATTATGACAGCAGCAATCCAAGCTGTGAGATTTGAGACAAGATTACTGTTCACATGGCCAACTATACGTTGCATGCTCAAGAGTAAGCTCAGCGCACAGCTTGGTCATATTACAACCGGAGGGCCGAACTCACAATGTGGTATACAAAGAGATCCTTAACAAATAATTATTGGTATATTTTCCCTCATTTTAAAAAGGTTTAATTTTCTTCTTAATAAAACTTTTAAGGCAGTACTTCGCCGCTACGAAGCGCGGGTATTTTGCTATATATACATATAGATATAGATATAATGTGTGTGTGTGTGTGTGTATATATTTATAT